>CM046856.1:25596287-25645944 GCA_025617745.1 Heliocidaris erythrogramma
GTATTATGTTATAGGATTATGTTATAGGATTATAGGAGTAGGACAGGATTAATTATTGTCACGTGATTGTTCCCACCCACAGCATTTAAATTATATTATATTAATCTTTATAATTAATCAATTTCTTATTGGTCCTATAGACACCTTTAGAATTTTCTATACGGCCTTATAGAAACCTACAGGATTTCCTATTGGTCCTATAGGGTTTCCTATTGGTCGTATAGGATTTCCTATTGGTCCTATAGGGCCTTATAGAAACCTACAAGATTATCGGTCCCATAGACACCCATAGGAATTCTAAGGGTCCTATATACCATAGAAACCTATAGAGACCTATAAAATAGATGTTATGATTCACGATTTTTTGTGCAAATTTTATCACTCTTTTCACACTTTTTTTATGTTTTGTGGAATCCACTTTACTCAAATCACAAACATAACTCTCTAAATCGATTCCTCGATCATCCTATTATTACTCAGAAAAGCTGTTTTATTTATTATTACATGATGCTTAATTCAAAAGATATGCTAATTATGGAATTTCGTCAAAAATTCCGAAGATGGCCGCTAAAATGGCCGATTTTGAACCCCATGGGACACAATTTGGCAGTGGGAACATAAAAATTCATTAACTAGACACTTCAGGCATAATAAAAAGTTGGTTAATAAAATGTTATCTCGATGATGCACGGGAGCCCCCCTTTCCGACTAGAGTACCCGCGGACCTTCCTGCCTGTATTCAAACATATTCACAAGATGCGTTTACATTCATACTTAGTGAACCGAAAGAAAATCTAATATGGAGCTGAGCGCTGCGTTTACAATACTGTTCTATGTACTCCTGGTGATCTTGTCTGCTGTCGTTGTAGCGTTTTTGATGTTCTCAGGGCTGCTATACAGATTCAACAGGAAATATGGACATTTACCAAGCCCACGGCATAGAAGGTAGAGGACTACAATTATAGTGTTAAACGTTTGTTTACTTTGTTCCTATAAACCACTGAGAGATCACTTCCAGTGTGTCGTATACATAGAGATACATAATATAGTATGTATCTCTATGGTCGTATATGATCAGTGTGCATTCGAGGAAGTAAAATGTTGTTAGGCCTAAAAGTACATGACTGTGTTAATATCTAGATATGCATGCATGTAATTAGCCATGTTAGCTGTAGGAGCTATGGGAATACATGTGTATGTGAATCGCTGTCTTTGGCCTGATCGCCTTATGACCCCGGCTTGTATAATTTATTCTCCGCTGACACAATCACTGCGTTCAAGCATTATAATAACCACAATATTGCAGGTATGCGAACTGCTGTATTGAAGCTAATTCTCCATAATTATCATAACAATTTATTCAGCGTGTCAGAATTCTAATGCATACATGAAATTTTCAGAATTAAATATTATTTTTTAATAGTGAAAGTAGTCTTATTGATTTTTGGTTTCGATTTTTGTTCTAAAAATATATATTTCGTCACTGTCCGGTTCTTTAAAAAATGTAGAGTGGCATTGTGCCTTGTGGCAATGTGGCCAGGGTTTTTTTTTACTGCTGTTTGCTACGCGATATTTTGTTACTTTAGTTTCTTCACTGGCCACCTTTCGCATATCAAAGCTGTTGAGAAGAAGTTGGGTATTCCGAGGTTAACACTTATGCACCAGTGGTAAGTTGAAAATTTAGTTCATCAGTTTTATCCATCATTGAAAAATAAAAACGAAAGAAGAAGTATGTAAGAGGAAGATTCATAAATTTTATGACGAACACCGAAAAACAAAAAAGATAAATTCAAAGTGGGGAAAAAAGATGAAAAGTGAAAAATAGAGAAGAAGGAAAGGTTATGTAATGAAAACAGAAGAAAGATAATTTGAAGAATTCCGAAAAGAGAAAGCCTATAGCCTCTTCCCGCCCCCCCCCCCCCCACTCAGTATTATTTAGGGTACGCTTATGCTTGTTCCCTCCCTTTGAAAGCACCCCCCTATCTCAGGGCTGCCAAAATTTCTGAACCCCCTATCGCTCGCTTTGCGCGGGCTTTTCCTGCCTTGGAGACCCCCCTAAATTCAGAACACTGCTCAATGTACATGTACCCCCCTATCTCAGGTGAGCTCTCATTCCAACCCCATATCTCAGGACAGACACCAACCCTCCTCCCAAGTAAGCTGTCATTACAATACCTTGGAAGAGATGGGGGCCAGTGTTTCTACTTTTCAAAATGAAATAATCCTGGCTGAATGAGCTATCAAAACTAGCAGGAATTTCAGGAATTTGATCCTGGGATTTGATCAATTTTTCAAGATATTTCATAAACCCCCTTTTTTAATTTTCAGGTGTCGAAGAGAGAGAGAGAGGGGGAGAGAAAGAAAAACACCCCCTTTTTAAATGAAATCTCCGGGTGAAAGATAAAAAACACCCCCTTTTTTTACAATTCACGAGCCGGATTGTGTCGCCCCAAAAATACCCCTTTACCGGAGATTTTGGGAAAACGCATGCGGTACCTTCGACCTCCGAGTGGGGGGGGGGGGGGGGGGGGGGGGGGGGGGGGGGGGTGGGGGGCCTCTTAGCAATACACTTTTCTCCTATTATAGTGCATGGGAATCGCGTAGAAAAAAAGAGAACCTAACAACATGCACTTTATATTACGTGGTACTGATCATTTACATTTCTACTGTACGGTATTCTAAATTTGTGCAAAATATAATTATTCATTAACACCATGATTTTGTACTAAAATGACAATTCCTATACCCACGATTACAGCACAAAGTATCCAGTATTCTTTTTCATTGTATATTCATATTTCTTTCAAAGGACGAGAGATCTTGGGCCGGTCTTCTGTCTACGACTCATAGTGCTGTCAAGGATAGTGTGCTCCAACTCGAAAACAATCAAGGTAATAATAGCTTAGCAATATAATGGCCCCCTTTTTTCTTTTATTTGTATCTTAACTTACATAAGGTAAACGTAAGATGCAAACCAGAAGGGAGTGCTAGTTTTAGCGTGTCTGGAGATACGAAGGTTATGGAGTCGAATTTCGACTCGGCATGTGTAAAAATGGGTAACCAGCGCTTTGAGTGCTTTAGATAAAGATTACTGTGAGACTTGAGCATATTTGGGGGTACCTATTTATGATACGAGTCACAATTATAATAAATTGTTGTTATATATTGCTTAACCATTAGGAAGTTTGCCTGGACAGTCGCCATCTCAAGCCACGTTCCCTATATGATTTCTTGCATTCGGTGTTCGGTCAGAGATTTATGGGATATGGGCTGGTGTCACAGACTAATCACGAGAAATGGCATACTCGTCGAGCATTGCTGAATCCTGCCTTTAATCGTAGGTGAGTAGCCGACACCCAAGTTCTTATTGGACCAGGAGTGTTGTATTGACTAGAATCAGTTATTTTTCAATTCGACTCGGTTTATAACTAAGGAAGACTGGACTCTTTCCGGGACTCGATCCTCTGACCCGTGGGGGGGGGGGGGGGCAAAATGCCCCCGCCCCATTAAATACGGTAGTGTAGCACTGGTAGAGTTGTAATGCATGGGTCTAAAAAATGGACTCAACTCGATTCAAACTCGACTACTAATAAGCCTGAGCTTATCTCGAGCGGCAGGTATTGGAGAAACTCAGCCTAGTCAACTCAGTTCGGATCCGACACATGTCGACTTGAACCAACTCTTGACACCGTGCATGGACACGACTTCATGTTTCAGAACTATATATCGCTCATGATTTCAAGATTTCATAACGATTTTGCCACGGCACTTGCGTGTAACATGGAGAAAACGAAGAAGAAGAAGAAGAAGAAGAATTCGGAAAAGCAGCAGAAAGAGAAAAAGATGAAAACAATAAAAGAAGAAAAAAGAAAAGGTAGAATATGGTGACAACAAAGAAGAATGAGAACAACATCAAGGAAAATGGGAGAGAAAAAGAGAAGAGTGACAAAAACTAGAATAATGTATTGAACGCTACAAACTCTCTTTTTCAGGTACCTGGTGCTGATGATGGACCGTTTCAACGAGAGTGCAACCAGTCTTCGAGATCATCTCACACCAATGGCTGACGGCAAGACGCTCGTTAGAATGCTGAACCATTTTAATAACGTCACTTTGGATGTTATTGCAAAGGTGAAAATTATATCCTCCTCCCCTTCCTCACCCCACGCCTCCCCTCCCCAGCGTCCCCCTCCCCCCCCCTCTCTCTCTCTCTCTCTCTCTTTCTCTCTTTCTCTACCTTCTACCCCCTCTACTCCCTTTCTTCTCTCTCTACCTGTCTTTCTTTCTATCCCTCTTTCTCATTTTGTCTCTGACTTCAATTTCTCTGTCTGTACTCCTCCACTTCCTCACCCCACGCCTTCCCCCCCCCCCCTCTCTCTACCTTTTATCCCTCTCTGTACTCCCTTTCTTTTCTACCTGTCTTTCTTTCTATCCCTCTTTCTCATTTTGTCTCTGACTTCAATTTCTCTGTCTGTACTCCTCCACTTCCTCACCCCACGCCTCCCCTCCCCCGGGTCCCTCCCCCCCCCCCCCCTCTCTCTCTCTCTTTCTCTACCTTCTACCCCCTCTACTCCCTTTCTTCTCTTTCTACATGTCTTTCTTTCTATCCCTCTTTCTCATTTTGTCTCTAACTTCAATTTCTCTGTCTGTACTTTCTTCTACTCTCTCACTTCATGTTTTCGCCATCACGTCTCTCTCCCACGTCCTCTCTTGAATTTATGAATACATATGGGAATTTCAAATTTGCCAAAAGGTAATGTCTCTGTGATGTAGCTGCATATTTCGGCATATTACTCCCAGTGTTAAAGATCGTATGCTCGATCTGTAATGAAAAACACAAGTCAGAAAAAATTGGAACCAGCGGGATTCGAACCTGTCATCTCACTATGAATACGATGACAAAGAAAGCGGACAAAATATACAGCTCCTCATTGTACCCTCCACAGTTGTTCTGGTAGACAAAAGAACATCCCGTCATTGCTATTATGTAAAATAAGTAGAACAGGTGAATATGCATGTGACACCTGTTCTACATATTTTTACATAATAACAATGAAGGGATGTTCTATTGTCTACCAGAGCGAGTGTGGAAGGTACAATGAGGAGCTGTATATTTTGTCCGCTTCTTTGTTCGCCATGTTCATAGTGTCTACTGCTTGCCGGGCAGCGACTTAACCACCAGGCTATTCTGGTTCACGGCCAGAAATATGCCGAAAGATTTGTTTACAAATTAAAAATTCCTCCCCAGTCAAGCTTCTTCGTTTACTAACCATTGTCTACGGCGGACCGTTTGAATATTAATGAGTCAGAAAGAAGAGGATCTTGGGTATTTGATTCCAGTTCGTCGTGACTTGGCCGTGAACCAGAATAGCCTGGTGGTTAAGTCGCTGCCTGGCAAGCAGTAGATGAAAGGTTCGAATCCCGCTGGTTCCAATTTTTTCTGACTTGTGTTTTTCATTACAGATCGAGCATACGATCTTTAACACTGGGAGTAATATGCCGAAAGATTTGTTTACAAATTAAAAATTCCTCCCCAGTCAAGCTTCTTCGTTTACTTTCGCTATCCTGTTTTTCTTATTTTTCTGCTTTCACACAAATCATCGTATTACCAAGGTTGGATTGCCCTTTAACTTAAGGGTTTATCGGAAATAGCCAGAGATAGATGATTAGTAGGCCCATCTCTCATGCTTTTTATGCCTCCGCCCACCGAAGGTGGTGCCGGAGGCATTATGTTTTCGGGTTGTCCGTCCGTCCTTCCGTCCCGCTTTATCGTTCTCGCGAGAACTCAAGAACCACATAAGGTATGAACTTCAAACTTGGTGCTAGTATGTATCACCACAGTAGTAAAACGATTTGATTAGATTTTGGAGTACGTAGGTCAAAGGTCAAAGATCACAGAGGTTAATTTCTGAAATTTCAGGTGTTAGCCTCGTTCTCGCGATAACTCAAGAACCATTTGAGGTATGAACTTTAATCTTGGTGCTAGTATGTATCACCGTAGGAAGACGATCTGATTAGATTTTGGGGTACGTAGGTCAAGGTCAAAGGTCACAGGTCAATTTCTGAGATTGCAGGTGTTAGCCTTGTTTAACGCGATATCTCAAGAACCATTTGGGGTATGAACTTCTAACTTTGTACTAGTATGTATCACCATATAAAGACGATCTGATTAGATTTTGGGATACGTAGGCCAAGGTCATTAAGGTCAATTCTGAAATTGTAGGTCTTAGCCTTGCTAACGTGATATCTCAAGAACCATTTGATACATTAACTTCAAACTTGGAACTAGTATGCATCACCATAGTGAGACGAACTGATTCGATTTTTGTTCACGTAGGTCAAAGGTGACAGATCATTGAGGTCATTACACAGGTGTATGTGAAATTAATGTTTTTTTTACCTTTGTTATCACCATATCTCAACTATTTTGTATTCATGACTAGGAGGAGATAAAGTGATCAGACTTTTGGGTAATAATGTGTTCAGTCAAATGTCAAAGAGGTCCATTAACATGTAATTAGAGGATTTTTATTCTGGTTATCACAATATTTCAAGAACAGTTTGAGTCAACAACTGAATTTAGGTGGAGGCATATAGGAGGCGCAGTCGCATTCATCTTGTTCGTTTATGATTTGTGAACAGATTTTAAAAATGGTATTTACGGGATAATGTGAACGTCATTGTTAAAGATGAAAAAAGCGGATTCATTGTGTAAGAGTTACTGTACATCAGTGACATATCTAGGGGCAGGGGGCACGTGCCCCGGGCGGCGAGGGGGCGCAAAAAAACGCAAAAAATGAAGAAAAACCACATTCCTTAAGGATTATGCGCCCAAATCGTTAGGGTAAATGCATTAGAAATACAGGTTTTGAGGGTTTAAAATGCAAAAATTTGTTAAAGCTCGGTCGCTTCTTTATTTGCCCCGGGCGCCATAATCCCTATATACTCCCCTGCTGTACGTGTACCGTAGTTGATATTTCAGAGACTTCGGAGACAAATATTTCATAAATTCTGAATATTCCATCACAGATTTCATAAACTAGAATGCATTTTAAGTGCATTTCCGTACCCTTTCTTAAATCCTTATCTCCTTTCCAAAGGTCGGCTTTGACATGGATATCAACGCCGTCGAGAAACCCGACTGTCCTTTCCCGTCGGCGGTGGCGCTATCACTAGAAGGCATGGATGTGAGATTTAAAACTCCCACCTCGATGGTATGGAATTTCTTCGTTCCTCCTGGTTAACATTTATCCCTCTTTATATTAAGTTTGGTCCAAGCTCAGCCCATCTAAATATATATTACGCTAAGGATTTGGGGCCTTTTTTTTGGTTCGAATAGCGCCTCCACTGGCTCTTTCGGTCCCCACCTTTTGGTACCCACGGGCGGGGGAATGGTTCTTAGAGGGTTGGGAGGGCTGACGTGCCGTCCATATTTCATAAATTCATTTCTAAACATTGAATTTCCGGAGGGAGTAACAATTCTGACGATGGAACAGCGCACTGCCGTACGTATACGAAAAAGTACCTTCTGTGATGCCCCAACCCATACTCTTTACCTGTGAAGGGGAGAAACCTCAATAATTGGTGTATTGCCAAAGAACAACGTGATGTGTATACTCCAAGACCATAACACACGTGTTATTCGTTCGCACAGCGCACTTGCACTATGTTTCACCAAGGAGGTACTAGGCAAGATTGCCTAGTACCTCCATGGTTTCACGCATAGAGTTACATCATTTGTAGCTTCATGTTTACATACACATAGTTTAGTGTGTATGTAACTCCATGGTTTCACGGCGGTCGCCGGGGGAGGGGGGCCGGTACATCATCCACGTGAAAACGGATAAAAAAGTGTACCTTTTCAGCAATAGGCGCATAACCCGGATTACGCGTTTAGGGTATCAAAAAAAAAGCAAAAATCAAGAAAAAGAGTATCAAATTCAGCGACTGATAAGCAGAAGATCCGCGGAAAGAGGGGGGGGGGGGGGGGGAATAGTTCGGTAATGTGTTCCAAATTAGGTTAAATTTCTTTTACGGTCCCTTTTTGGCTAAAAAAGAAGTCTATGATGATGATGTAGGCCTAAATAGGATGTAAAATACCAAGTAAGATAAAAAACCGCGGTTGATGGTATAAAAATAGGGGATAGACGGGTTTCCCTGTTTAGTGTATCAAAATCTGCCCCTACTTCAATCTGCTTTTTAATTCAGCAAGTGATTTACGCGGGTAATGGTGTTTTTTTTTTGGTGTTTTTTTTTTTTTTTTTGGGGGGGGGGGGGAACTGTTTCTTAGTTGAACTTAATTCTTTCTGGGCTACAATTTCTTTTAGGTGGGGGTTGATGTTCGATGAGACACGGTGAATGGGAGGAACATGTAACTGTTAAATGTAAAGAAAAAAAAAGGAGGGGGATTTCTGCCACTTCATATTTTAGGCCCGGTGGAGCCACTCAATGTGACTTGGGGACCGCATGACCGTTACCAAAATCGCGGATATAGGGGTAAATTTCAAGGAACGTCCGCGGACAGAATATTCCTCGAAATATAGAAAATAGGGGTGCGCAGGCGTCCTCAAAATTGATAAAATAGGGGTCAGGAAAAGGGAAGAAAACCCAAGGCATGAAGAAAAATCCCGGAGCCGAGTCGCTAGCTGCGGGCCTGCCCTGCCGGGGAGGGCGCGTTCATCGTTGAGAAAAAAAATCCCCGTACTGCCGTCACTCAGCAAGATGGCGGACGTGAAGGTGATCGCTCGCTGCACGCTGATTAGCCATAGCATAGGCAACATGACGCCACTGGCAGCTCGCCAGCGCCATCTTGTTTCCCTCAAAGCAATTCCGGAACGTCGCCGCTGTATACATTTGACCAAGTTTGAAGGACTATTTTACTCATATAATCATCATATGCCCTTCAAAGATGAAGTGGGAAGATGCACGAATCGTGATGTTCGTGAAAGTCGTGTGAAAGGACTTATGTTTCACAGGTATGAATAGTTCAACTTACACTAACACTAACAGTAACACTACAGTCCCATTCATACGCTTTCATGTTAGTTTATGGGTGTATGGGTATGAGGCACTCAGTCATAGTTAGGCCACACCACGAATAGTGGTCATATTGACCACTACGAATACAAAATGCAAAAATAGTTCGTATTTTCTGTCGCGTGAAGTAAAGGTATGGGGGGAAATAAGATAAATATTTTAAATACTTGCTTTCAAAATCAGCCCTTAAAAATCTCACTCCTACCTCAAATGGCCGTTAGAAAGAACTTTTGATATTTTCAGCAAAATCCAAAGTCAAAATCTTGTCCAGAACCGGAGAAATCCCCGCCGATTTGTTTCGCGATCGCGTGTTGTTTACATACTGCCGATGTCTTAGACTAAAATCGGCCAATAAAATTTTTGTCCACGAAAAAACTCGGGATCGCAAGCGCACGTCGATCTTTACGATCGCGCACACAGAAAATCGGGGCTTTCCGTGTATGCCACATAGGGACCGAATTTTTAAGGACAAAACTCTTTTGGGGAGATGTCAGCGCCCGCGGCGACCAGGAAATGTACACAATGACTCCGATAGCTCGTTTCGCGAGAATCAACAGTAAATTACGGATTTGATTTTTGGAAATATCTTTTCCAACATCGGTGAGTTGAATTTATTGTATTTCTTGGATATTTAGTGGTCGGTTTTTGTAAATTAAATGCCGATTTTGAGTGAATGTTTGTGACTTTTGTGCAGTGGTGTTTTAAAAAGTTGAGGTGTATGACTGCCTACATTATACACACGAAGTATAGGAATGTAGCTATGAGTGAGTTAGGCCATGTCATAGGCCATTAAGTTATAGTATACACTCATAGGCCCTTGCCTAGATGTGGGACTGTGTCCAACATTCACTGTTGCAGCAGTCAAAAGCAGACAACAAAATTGCTCTAAACAAGATTTAAATTTTAATTTTCTTAAATTTGCTAGATTACCTCATACCTGATTTCAGGGAATCTTCAATTCTTACTTTGCAACAAATGTAGGGATTCAGACTCGAAAGTGAAATTTTAAATAATTATTTTCCTCTCCTGTATGAATGATCTAGCCTGGAAAAGGGCCTGCTGATACACCCAAAAGCTATTGAAGCCTATTCACCCGTAAAAGCTAGTCTGGAGTACAACTACAAGGTAACGGGTTATCTTCAGATAAGCTTGTAGTACATGTACTATAGTGCTTATACATACAAGCTTATCTGAAGATAACCTTGCACTCCAGACTAGCTTTTATAGGTGAATAGGCTTCATTAGCTTTTGTGTGTACTATCAACGGGCCTTTTTCCAGTCTAGACAATTCATAGTATCATACATCATGAATCATGAGAGGAAAATAATTATTTAAAATTTTCAATTCTGAATCCCCAAATTTGTGGCACAGTAAGACTATAGTTGAAGAGTCCATGAATCGGGTAATCTAGCAAATAATCTTGCTTAGAGCAATTTTGTTATCTGTTTGTGACCGCTGCAACAGTGAATGTTGGATAAAGTCCCACATAGGCAAGGGCCCACCCATAGGCCATCTCGTGTATGAATGATCTAGACTGGAAATAGGCACGCTGATACACACAAAAGCTGTTGAAGCCTATTCACCCATAAAAGCTAGTCTGGAGTACAAGGTTATCTTCAGATAAGCTTGTACATGTATAAGTCGGTATGAGGTTATTTAACCTCGCCTATTTGTGAGTGGTCAGACATAGCGCGGT
The DNA here is from genome assembly GCA_025617745.1 of Heliocidaris erythrogramma. Classification (NCBI taxonomy): domain Eukaryota; kingdom Metazoa; phylum Echinodermata; class Echinoidea; order Camarodonta; family Echinometridae; genus Heliocidaris; species Heliocidaris erythrogramma. The sequence continues at coordinate 25,607,021 of CM046856.1, forward strand.
TATTTCAAATAACCATATGGTCCATAGAGTTCAGTGGTTTTTCCCCACGAGTTTATATGAACTATTGCCGAAATATTTTTAAATGAATAACACATTAAAAAATGCATGTTCCTTATATTAATTGTGTGTGAACTTGTAATTTGAGGAATCGGGTCTTGGACACCTATTATGTTAATGAAAGAAGGGCATAAATGTCTTGTCCTTGAAATATGGTAAAATAGGGGAAAGTTTCCGAAAGTGTCCTTACAATCTTAAAAATAGGGTTATTTCAAAGTACCATTTTGTCCTTGTTTTGACGTAAAAAAGGGGGTTAAATTTCACAAAATGTCCTTGAAATTGACTGCAAAAGGGGGTTAATTGCATTTTTGGTAACGGTCATACGCGTCTCCCTCTGCGGGGGAGTGGCTCCACCGGGATTTTAGGACTCTTTATTACAATTTATTTCTACTTTTTACTTATATTATGGAAGTATATACTAGGGTAAACTTCCTTTTGCGACAGCCTCCCAAAATGAAAACAATATATAGGGTTAGGGTTAGGGTTAGGGTTTAGAGTTTATGGCTAGGGTTTAGGGTTTACGTAACCGCACACTTGGGTGGCTGTCGTATAAGTCATTCCTATTATCAACAACTAAATTTACATGAATGGGAAAAATGGCCTTCATACCGTTGGAAAAATGTTATTTTATATCGCCTCAAATATATTATTCATTCCCTTATGGCAAACTAAACCGATCTGTAGACATCATTCGGGGGAGGGGAGGTGTAGGAGATTACGTCACTTAGGAATATCAGTTGCCACGGTGTAAAGATAATATTTCCACTATAATATGGTACGTGTAGGATATTACTCCCGTCTTCCCTCGCGCTGGGGTGACGGGAGGCCGATGGGGTGGGGGTGGGGGAAGTAGGGAAAATTTAATATAAGGGGGCCATAATCCCCCTGAGAAAGAAAATGACAATAAATTCATCTTTTTCTCATTTTTGGATCCTTTACAAGGGACCTACCGCAAATTATGCATGTTGTTTTCATGGCCTTAATTTCTCTGAGTGTTAAACCACAGAAACAGTGGCGGATCTACGGGGGGGGGGGGGGGGGGGGTTAGGGGGTTTAACCCCCCCCCCCCCCCCTGGGCTGCCAAGTAAAAAATTAATGTGCATAGAAAAACGCCATCATAATATGTCCAGACCCACACAGTATGTTCCTATAGCATTTTTATGCGGCTCGCAAACATCGCCGCTTCGCGGCTTGTGGACGATGTTCCGCATCGTCGTTGGGTCAAACCCCCGGCCCCCTTGGAAAAAAGCTAGATCCGCCCCTGAGAAACATGGCAAGATCAAATCGCTCCCTCCAACTCTATGCATGGATATACTACTCGAACATAATTATATCCATATCATTTAGTCTTCATCATCAAGATGAAAATGTATTAGTCTTCAGAATTCATGCAAGCTTTGGATAGATAACACATACTCACATTTTCTTGGTAAAAATGAATCATAGTTTTGTGATTTTTGTTAAAGGCTAACGATTATCTTACTTCAAATTATCCCCGCGTAAATACATATATATGTATTTACGCGGGGATAATTTGAAGTAAGATAATCGTTAGCCTTTAAGAAAAATCACAAAACTATGATTCATTTGAAATATTTTTAAATTCCTATAATCTCTGTGCTCCCAATATTCCTGCAGGGTTGCACTGAGTAAAGGTAGATAGGCTTTAAACATTGTTAATTAATAATTCAGATATAATATGTTTGATATTTGTAAATTTATGATGATAATTATAGTGTGTCACGGTATAGTGATGTGAATTCGAATTCAAACCTTGTCCTTTGCAAGAATTTAGCTGTATTTGCCACTCTTTACAAAGGAGTAAAAACCCTGACCTGAAAGGATTGATGAATGACATTAAAGGGAGCGACAAGTCGCAATCTATGGGCGCTTTTACAGTTGGCTGCTCCTTTCTCTGGATCAAAGTTCAAAGCGACTTCAATTTATCGTGCGCAGCTAATAAAAGTTCACACATTGACCCAAATTTGAGTAAACAAGATCGCGCGTTCTTTATTCCAGTATTTGAATCTCATTGGTCGGTTGCGTATGGAGGGATTCGAGTTAACGATGGCCCGAGGAATCCGGCAATAACATTCCTTCGGTAGCGCACGATTGGACCTGATTATATCCGAATTTCCCCGAGTCAGGCCAACTGGTCAGGCCCATGGATTACGACTTGCCACTCCCTTTAAGATTGCCCTTCATTTTTTTGTTAAATTTTTAAATTTTTAATTTCGTTTTGTTTTACCCATGTTCTTATATGTTATCTAATGTTATTTGTGTGTTGATTTGCTTTTACCCTTAATGATTGTTTATATGTATATGATGATTTGCATGTATTTCTTTTTTAATTTTCTATATAATATTCCTGTATGACTGTCTTTTTATGTATGCACGGACTTCCAGAGGAACAGCCATTGGCTGAAGCAAGTGTTGCCGTGTTGAAATAAAATAAAATGAAATGGGATGAAAATGAAAAATGCATAAATGTTTGCATTGTAAGGAGTACCGTTTAGAGAATAAAGGTGATAAACCTGTTGTGTGCGTGCCCGAAATTCATTTCAGTCAACAGCATTTTGTAAAAATTGAACACATAGAAATATTGATATTTAGGGCTTTTATTATCATTATTACTCTCGATCATCATGGTTAAATCTGATCAATTTGATATAAATTGCAGGTGGATCCTCGTAGCAAGGCACGCAACTATCGTCGAACGGTGCGCGACGCTAGTAAGCTGGTACGGAACATCGGCCAGGAATGCATCGAAAAGAGAAAGGAGGCAAAGAAGAGAGGCGATGAGTTGCCTAAGGACATCCTAACGTGTATCCTGCAAGCTGAGGACGATCTCGGAGACGGCCAGAAGATTGGAATGGCAGAATTGATCGATGAGTTCGGGACATTTTTCGTAGCTGGTTAGCTAGTAATGCTTCGTCTCACAATAATGTTATGATCATTCCAGACCCAAGTTGTAATGATTATAATAACCATGCCGAAAACATGATTAAATGCAATCAGACAGTCAGTGAGGTCATCCAATGCAATTTTAAAAAAAAATCAAGTTCCCTAAAGAAAATTGCCTGAAAGTTCTGGAAGGCATTGCAATAATCAAGGTTCCGTTTGCATTTTGAATATTTGGACAGTTAAATAATAATTTATTCGGTTAATTACCGTGAAGGGTACAGTTTTTCGCATACTCTCCACAAAATCTTTTAGAATATCCGTAAAAATTCACTGACCTGAATCTTTCCTTAGGTATGTTGCACTGGACACATCAGTGAACATTCTCATAGTCAACCCTTTTTTTCGGGTTTGGGGGAAATGGCGCCTTTCTAGTTAGTCACTGATCAAAGCACTTTTACAGTGTATTATTACCCCGGTCATTAACTCCAGGTACAAATACCCAAAGTCATCGTCGCCGCCAGTATGGCTAGATTTATCGCTTAATTTTGACAGGTAAGATGAAAATTTGTACTTAGACTTCATGAAAATTACTGTCACTATGTAGCAGGCCCTTTGATTTCACGATTTAACGATTGTTTTGATGAAAAAAATGGAATTTCCTCGCCGAGCCGATCTTTTCCCTGTATTGTACCGTCGATTCAAATGACTCGATCGCACTGTGTGTATAATGTACCGTATACCGTCGCTGACTCGATCACACAGTGCGATCGAGTCATTTGAATCGACGGTACAGTACAGGGAAAAGATCGGTTCGGCGAGGAAATTCCATTTTTTTCATCGAAACAATCATTAAATCGTAAAATCAAAGAGCCTGCTACATAGTGACAGTAATTTTCATGAAGTGTAAGTACAAATTTTCATCTTACCTGTCAAAATTAAGCGATAAATCTAGCCATACTGGCGGCGACGATGACTTTGGGTATTTGTACCTGGGGCTCCAACGCTCAGCGTTGGAGCCCCATGGGGTTACCCGGTCATTGGATCCATTTATGATTCTGCACTTATAGTGCACATTCTCCACCCTTGCAAGCTTAAGGGAGCATTCCAGTTTGGCGGCCATTTTACAGGCGCACATAATTATACTATTCCAGTCACAATGACTATCGCATCCTACCAGATACCCATTTAACGCCTGGGTGGAGAGTGGCAAATGTAGATAAATGTCTTGCCAAATGACTTTAGTGCCGCGAACCATGTGATCCACAGTCGGGTTGACCACGACACATCTACACATTCATTTGAGGAAAAAGGCATTCCCCCTGCCACGCATTGCTGCTTTCCGTTAACGCTTCTACAGATTGCAATTTTATCCACAATATCAATTAACACGAACTTTGTGTGGCTTGCATCGAAAATAATCAACCATGCTATAAATTTTGATACGTATCAATGGTTATATTCTTGAAAAATTCTTTTGGTTTAATCCCTGACAGGTCAAGAAACAACGAGCAATCTTCTTGCATTTACGTTGTTGGAGATCGGGAGACACAGAGACGTAGCTGAGAGGTACAAAAATCAAATATTGTTGAATTTGGGAGAATTATACATTCATTTGCCGCAGTAAAAGATTTATAAAGAATAAATTATTGAAATAGGGTTTATTTGTGCACTATACATGGGCGTATGATGGACTGCTAGGGGACTGCAGCCCCCTGAGAAGTTTGAAACTTCCATTACTACGATGGCAACCCATACATTCAATCATAACTAGAAAGGCCGTCAAAGGCGGCAGACCCACGCCTTAGCGGCGCTACAGAGTAGTTGCATTCTTTCCCTAATCGATTATTTCATGTCACTATATTTTATTTACATTTTATATTTATCTCCTTTTTTCATTGCATTAAAGGCTTCCAGATTTGGCATAATCTACTATTTAATACATGCATGTAAAATATTATGGTTTTCTCACACTTAGAAATAAAGGTACAAAGTTGCACCTTTTAGGGTGCAAATAAATGCAACACTGGGAGCACCTTTTTGGGTGCAAAATTGCACCCTTTTTATCGGAAAAAAGGGTTCAATATTGAACCCTAAATGGTGCAACATTGCACCCTAATAATGGTGCGAGGTTGCACCTTTTTGAAAGGTGCAATATTGTACCTTTCAGAAAGGTGCAATTTTGCACCATTATTAGGGTGCAATGTTGCACCATTTAGGGTTCAATATTGAACCTTTTTTTCCTATAAAAAGGGTGCAATTTTGCACCCCAAAGGGTGCAAATAAATGCAACACTGGGAGCACCTTTTAGGGTGCAATATTGTACCTTTCAGAAAGGTGCAATGTTGCACCATAATTGAACCTATAAAAAGGGTGCAATTGTGCACCCTAAAGGGTGCAAACTATTGCAACATTGGCAGCACATTTTTCAGTGCAATATTGTACATTTCCAGAAGGTGCAGTTTTGCACCTCACAGGGACCCTTTTGGGCACAAAATTGAACCCTTCCAAACCTTCCATTTCGTTTGCAAACACAGATACTGAAGAAAAAAACAGCGATTTATACTTTTCCATGTTAAGTTAAAACAAAACTGAACGAGTTGTATTTAATAAGGCATATAAGCATGCATTGGAGCATCTGGTCTTTGATATTTTATATACATGTTCATGCGCAGTACTGTAGTTGTAATGAGAATACATGAGGTTAAGATGCACTTTGAATGACAATCCCAACTTAGCAAGCCCTTTTTTTACAATAATAAAAAAGTGAATAGTTCTATATACATGTAAGCTGGCTTTAAAATATTTCACAAACAGTGACAAGCAAAAAGCTTTGTTTCATCACTACATTATCAGGTAATAATATTCTCAAATTTGATTAGCATTTTTGGTGGATGGGATAAATACTTCTGTACAGTCCCACATATAAAAAATGCATAGCAAATTGCTATGCGACACCAGGAATTGATTGTTAAGATTATCATTCTCAGTGGCCTATACACTATAATGGCCAGTGAGTACAACATAAGCAAGCAGGATTACATACCTTCATCTCAGTTAAAATTTAACAATAAAAGGTATATGAATTGTACCAAGTACAACAAATCATTAATCATCACTCAGACACATTATGATACATTCGCAAACGAGTGATGCTCTAAGAAAGGAAAAAACAGTCATAACAAAAACAGTTATAAAATTCAGTAAAATTCAGCTCTCCATTTCTAAAAACATACCGGTATTTCTGTACTATATCTGCAAGTATGATATATTACATATATGTATGGTGTATACACGTGATATACTTTTCATTATACATATACATGTGTATTTCATATATGTATGGTGTATACACGTGATATACTTTTCATTATACATATACATGTGTATTTCTTTTACAAGATATATTTTGTGTGTGTTTAGCTGTACATTGCTTCAGAAAAGAAGACAAATTGAGTAAATACTGACTCTACGAAACAGAATTCCAACCAATGAATACATAGTCATTAAGGTACATGTAATCTAAAACAGATTGTTCCATGTATACTTCTTCCATTAACAATTATGAAATGCATTATGCTTTTTAACCCTAAAAGGGCCGGGGGTGGAATACCACCCCTAGACGTTTCTCGCGATATGTCCGCAACGCGCAAAGCAGTTTCATGACTTTTTTTTCCGAATCTCACGCATCTTTTGAGACCAAATTTGCGATGTCAGGGCATGCGGTTCCGAAGTTACACAACAATTCGTACTTGCATGTCAGACCGAAAATTGCTCAAAAACGTGATTTCATGTATAATTTCAATACAAAATGTGTTTTCAGCCAAAATTTACAAATCTATATTTTTACATTTGCTGATTGAAATTAATTTATTTTATGCTGTTTATGTTTGCGAAAGTGTCCCCGACAAATTTCATCCAAAAAAAAAAAAAAGGTAAAAAAACAAAGAAATACATAAATTTTAAATACAATAAAATACATAATAAATTTTGATATCAAATTTTGTTCAAGTATATTTGCTAAGAATACTGTAAAGAGTGTCTAGACCAATATTAGCATATTTTGAGCTTTATTTAATGATTTAGAGCAAAATTTTGATTTCACACATAAATTTGCATAATTAATGAATGTGAAAGTTTTTCGGAGCATTTAACTATATAGTTTTGTAGATTAGTTGTGGACGATGTGCGTGCCGATCGGGGGGGGGGGGGGGTGGATTCCACCCCCTGGCTGTGGCATAGCCAACATATCCCGGCCATTTTAGGGTTAATTGATACACATCTTGAAATTCAAACCTAGAAATTAAAAATATATATTTATAGGCATTCAAAAGGAAAAGTGATGTGCATGTTGGTGGTGCAGTACTTTATTTTACAGTCTCTTTTTTATTTTACGGCATTCAAATAACGAATGTGCATGTGCACTTGTTGCAGTAATCTCAGGTACCGTAAAGAGGCATGTATGTTGTACATAACTTCTATAACATTTTCAGTAGGTACGAAACTACTAAACACATACTACATGTACTGTGTATATTTGGTCTGTTATGATTAAAGCCACACATACATTGTACAAGAGGTGTGGATCTGGGGGGGGGGGGGGGGGGTGGGGGAGGGGGGAGGAGAGCAGCCCCTCCCCGTAAAATTTAAAAAAAAAACTAGATGAATATTCAACCGCGCGCGGTCGGAATTTATGCCTCCGCCATCACCAGATTGGAAATGTATGGCATACATGTACACTCTAAAAAGGATTGGTCCAACAAAATGACAAATCTTTTCAATTAAAATGCACAGGAGACAGAAAAATTTATTTCATTTCATTTTCATATAAAATAAATTGACCTCTGTGACCTCTGACCTTTGACCTACTTACCCCAAAATCTAATCAGTTCATCTTTCTATGGGTATGCATACTGGTACCAAGTTTGAAGTTCTCACCTCAGATAGTTCTTGAGATATCGCGGTAACGGTGCTAAAAACCACTAATTCCATGTAATTTGATGTAAATTGACCTCTGTGACCTTTGAACTTTGACCTTCCTACCCCAAAATCTAATCAGTTCCTCTTTCTATGGGGATACATACTGGTACCAAGTTTGAAGTTCTTACCTCAAACAGTTCTTCAGAAATCGTGGTAACGGTGCTAAAAACCAAGAATTTCATGTAAATTGACCTCTGTGACCTCTGACCTTTGACCTCCTTACCCAAAAATCTAATCAGTTCATCTTCGTATAGGGAAACATACTAGTCCCAAGTGTGAAGTTCTTACCTCAAACAGTTCTTGAGATATCGTGGTAACGGTGCTAAAAACCAAGAATTTTTATGTAATTTCAGGTAAATTGACCTCTGTGACCTCTGACCTTTGACCTACTTACCCCAAAATCTAATCAGTTCATCTTCGTATGGGGATACATACTAGTACCAAGTTTGAGGTTCCTACCTCAAATGATTCTTCAGATATCGCGGTAACGAGGAGTGGGGCGGACGGACGGACGGACTGACGTACGGACGGACGGACAACCCGAAAACATAATGCCTCCGGCACCCACCTTCGGTGGGCGGAGGCATAAAAATCTTTCAGAGACCAGAAGCAATGAGGTTTCAAGAGGGCTTTAAATGCCCCGTTTGTGTCATTTTTCTGAAATAAAATTCGGCCCACACTTCACACTGAAATATAATGGGTTATAATTATTTCCAGGATTTTAACAAATTCAGGCTTTACACAAATTGCACTTCATGACGACATGTCTTTTTTGTTGTTTGGGGGGGGGGGGGCATTAAAATAACCAACTACATGTAATAAAAACAGGCTTCAAATGCCTTGTTTATGGTTCAGTATATTGACAAAAACTTGGATTCCTGTTTATTTTTTGCTTCGTTCAACTGATTTTTTTGATTTTTTCAATTTGCCCACCACCCCCCCCCCCCCAATAGAAATCCTAAATCCGCCACTATTGTAAAATATATATGTGTCCTTTATGCCAAACAAGGAAGGAGTCAAGGAACAAGTAGTATATATTATCTGCAGAAGAATACCCTGTCCCAACAGGGGCTGACACCTATTGTACCACATAAATATTGCACGCATCATGTACCTTGACATACAATATAAGACATCATTTAGATAGTGACCGGGGCAAGTGGTGCTGCAGAGTGAACTCTCCAAAATGTGAACTCCAAAAAGTGAACTCTTCAAGAAGATCCCCAAGAAGAAGCCGGCAACACACCCACCTGCTTCCGAAATGATAACTTCTTGGATTTCTTGTTGTCACGGGCAGCGTTGCCAGCGAGCTCCAAGATTTCGGCAGTCAAGTACTCGAGGACAGCAGCCATGTAAACAGGGGCTCCACCGCAAGTGGTGCTGCAGAGTGAACTCTCCAAAATGTATTAGACCCCATGTGAGTGCTCCAGAGCAGTGGCACATCTTGCCCCCTTCAATCCAAACTTCAGCTACAAGGTCTTCTTGTACAAGCTTTCCTCTAATCACTGCAGCTGGTGTTGGTGTCACAGGTTCCTAAGAAGTAAAAGGAAAGAAATTTACCAGGTCACTGTGCATGATAAAGTACAATCATCTTATGATTCCTCCTTAGAACTACAGAAGTACATGATGTAGGAAAAAGGGTAGAGGAAATGAGAAAAAAAATTGAGCTAAATCTAGTGTCATACTCTAAACTTTAACCCCATGTAATTTAGGTGAACAATTTCCTGCATCAGATTCAGACCACTCCCCCCACTTATGTTACAACATCTCTTAATAGTATCTTTATGGTAGAATGGAATAGTGGTTGCAACATGTTTTGGGAAGAAAAGGTTTAAATTGTCATTTACCTTGTATACAACATACATCATGTCCTTCTCGCCAAGCAGGTGTGGTATGGCCAGAAGGGAGTGTCAGATCTGGAAGTTAATCAGACAAATTATATTAAATCTATGAAAGTTCTGGCATTCACATAACAAACAATTGATATGGAGTAGCTTTTTAAAGCAACTTGATGTACATGCCTGTTATTAACACATGTACAGACATATAAAACATGAGAGTTCTGTGACAGAGTCTAAATAAGTAAAGAAGAAAATTAAATAATATTTTATTTTGAAGACAAAATCTTCAAGCCCTCCTCCTGTTTGGAATGGTAAACATGAAGACCATTTGGAAATGCATTCAAAACTTTTAAACAAATACTGACCTTTCATTTGGTCTTTCTCAATACATTCCTGGATGAGGGCATTGTATTCCTTGAAGAGACAGCTTGTGGAACCAAGGGTCGAATTCCTCCAAACATGGATTATTTTCTCTGCTACTTTCTCAAGGGCAGTGCGGAAAAACTCCATCTCTTTCAGAATCTGTAAATTCAAAAAAAATATATCACAGCATTATTCTTGTTTTGTTCTGTTAGAGAAAGTATAAGACATGAAATTTATCGAAAATAATCCTACGAATGGACAATATTTTTAAAAGCTGATTACTAAAGCTGACATCCATAATGAATTTGTATGCATGCTTTGAACATCATAAAAACAAGGTAGAGGGAATCAAATTTAAACATCCTTTTGCCTGAAAAATTGTGTACATGTATACAACAACATGTATTATCTGTTTCTGATAATTAAGTCCAGATTTTTTATAAACATCTAATTACCCAAAACTCCAAGTCTCCAACTTCAGGATGGGGAACTCCTCCACCTCAAAAGAAACTTGGTTGGTTCTATATTGAGCTCGGTGAGTCCTAGTGCGCCTCATGATATCTCCTATGACACCTTTATCTGGGTTGCGCCTCCTCACAAGCACTTTAACTCTTTTCTTCTTCTCCTTGGATATCATCCTTAAAAGTGAAAACAGAATATGCGAAAATAATTCTAAGAGTTTGAAACTGCATTCTTCCTGTGGACAAAAATAAATCACCCACACTTTACCTTACCAAAGAGCAATAGTCAAGGTGTACAGTGCATAATGTCTTTATTAATTACATAATTAGATATCAGAATGGAGATTCAGCCCACCTCACACAATGTGACTAGATGCGTTCAGATCAGAATTAAACAATTGCCCACTTATGCATGTACAAGCTTATCTGAAGATAGATTTTGTGTGTATTAGCGGGAAGTGGTACATTCTAGATCATTCATACATGAGAAGAAAATATTTAAAATTTCATTTTCAACTCTGAAACGTCAAATTTTTAGCATATATAGTGCGAGTTGACAAGTTCCTGAATCAGGTAAAATAGCAAATTCAAGAATATCAAATCTTGCTTGGATCAAATTTGTTGTCTGTTACTACTGCAACAGTGAATGTTTGACACAGTCCCACATATGCAAGGGACAAATAGTATGAGTGACGATTGCCTAAGACCGCATTCAACACCCTTGGATTGATCATTGGACAGGATCATTCATAGCGGCATCGTGTCATGGTCTAGTGGATACGTCACCGGACTGGGGATCTCATGGTTTGTGGTTCGAGGCCCGCCGCGGCACTAATGTCCTTTGGCAAAACATTCATTTACATTTGCCACTCTCCAGCCAGGTGTAGTACCTGGTAGGAATTTATTCCTTGAATGCTTAGGGCAGCTGGGCCAGGGTAATAATATTCCTTTGTAGGTGCCTTGAGCATCCTCTGGGATGGATACGTGCGCATGTAATAAATGTAATAAATGTAATAAATGTAGCTATTATTATTGTTATAATATACCCTCGGACGGTCGTACACCTCAACACTTTCAAACGCCACTGCACAAAAATTCACCAAAATTCAGTCAAAATCAGCATTTAATTTACAAATATGAACACTAAGTAACATATCCATGAAATACAATAAATTCAGCTCACTGATGTTGGAAAAGATTCATTTAAAAAATTAAATTTACGGGGTATCGAAGTCATTGTATTTCTTGTTCACCGCGAGCGCCGACATCTCCCCCAAAACATTAAAGGAGAATTAACCTCAAACAATAAAGACGATAGTGTTGAAAGGTGTTATTTATTCCTACTTGTTAGACTATATGGCTTCGCGTCAAAATATACGAGATCGATACGAATCAAGATTTTCTGAGCAAAATTTATCATCTGCTAGCAATATGTATCGTCTGCTAGCAATACATGGGGGCTGCCATTTTTTTATGTGTACAAGAAGATTTTCTTAATCCAAATGCCCAATTGCCTTTTTCAAAATTAAAAACCCATTTGAGATTAAAAATATAGAATAGATATGTCAATTTATTTTTAAACTGAAGATTTCCTTATATATTTCTGTTGAAAATCGATATTCGCTTAATATAAATCTATTTTCTAGATACTGTGACGCAATGGACGGAGCAAATTAATTCAAATTTTATGGATGCTTCTTCCCTGAGCATCTATAGCAGCAAACTATGCATTCACCTGCTTTCGGATAATGGGACTTGAAAAGTCAGAATGCATGCTGCATACTGCTCTGTTTGGCAAACCCAAGAAAATAGATTTTTGTTAAGCAAAACCAGACAATTTAAAAGTATCATTATAAAGATTTAATTTTTATAAATCATGTAAACACCCACTTTATATTTTTCGTCACATATGGGATTTTAGGTAATGAAGAAAAGCAATTTAGGTCTTGGATTCAAAATATCTTCCTGACCGGAACATTTCTCAATGGTTCATGTACAAATCCAAATCAGCAAGAAAATGGCAACCCCCATGTAAATGAGTAGGAGACGATACCGGGTGTTGGAATATCTTTATTTATACCCTTTTCTGATATCTTATTAGAAAATGATTTAGGCCAATAAGTAGGAATATATTACACCTTTCAATATAAGTAAATTTGTACTCAGGGGTTAATTCTCCTTTAAGTTGGCAAAAATTTGGTCCCTGTCGCACATACGTAAAAGTCCCGGTTTTCTGTGTGCGCAATTGTAGAGATCGATATCGGTGTGATACGGAGTTTCTTTGTGAACAAAATTTTATTGGCTAAGTTTAGTCTAAACATCGGCAGAATGAAAACAACATCATGTGATGGCGAAAAAAAAATAAGGGATTTCTTCAGTTTGGGCCATGATTTTGACTTTGGATTTTGCTGCAAAATATCAGAAATTCTTCCTAAGACCTAACGGCCATTCGAGGTAAGAATTACATTTTAAGAGCTGAATTTGAAAGGAAGTATATTTATCTTATTCCCCCCCCCCCCCCCCCCCCCCCCCCCATACAGCTTGCGATAGAAAATGCAGCAGTAAACTATTTTGGCATTGTTCGTTCTTACTGGGTCAACGACCACGATTACTTAGTCTTACATTGTTTTTTGTCCATCCCATCCACACCAAATAACTTGGTGTGGATGGGATGGACAAAAAACAATGTACCTCAGGTGATTACCTCAAAGCCTTCTTTACAGGAGAGGCCATCTTCTTCAACAACATGTTTAGACTTTGCGCTAGGACCTGGTGGTGCTTGCCACTCATAGCTACATTACTGTAAAATAGTTGGTATTTTCTATCACATGTACTAAAGGTATGGGGGAAAATAAGATAAATATTTTAAATACCTTGCTTTCAAATTCAGCCCTTAAAAATCTCACTCCTACCATGCCTACATCAAATGGCCGTTAGGAAGAACTTTCCATATTTCCAGCAAAATCCAAAGTCAAAATCATGCCCAAAACCGTAGAAATCCGCGCCGATTTGTTTCGCGATCGCGTGTTGTTTACATACCGCCGATGTCTTAGACTAAAATCGGCCAATAAAATTTTTGTCCATGAAGAAACTTGGGATCGCAAGCGCAAATCGTTCTCTACGATCGCGCACACAGAAAATCAGGACTTTTCCGTGTACAGGTGTACGGGATAGGGACCAAATTTTTAACGAAAAAAATCTTTTGGGGAGATGTCAGCGCCCGCAGCGACCAGGAAATGAACACAATGACTCCGATAGCTCGTATCGCGAGAATCGACAGTAAATTACGGATTTCATCTTTTGGATCATCTTTTCCAACATCGGCGAGTTGAATTTACTGACTAGGCCTACTGTATTTCTTGGATATATTGGGGTCGGTTTTTGTAAATTAAATGCCGATTTTGAGTGAATGTTGGTGACTTTTATGCAGTGGTGTTTGAAAAAGTTGAGCCGTATGACTGCCTAGATTCTACACACGAAGTATAGGAATGTAGCGGGGATCATAGTAGTATGAGTGGTCATGGTGCTTTGGTGCACTCCCGGGTACATTTCTGTAAAATAGTTGGTATTTTCTGTCGCATGTACTAAAGGTATGGGGGGGGAAATAAGATAAATATTTTAAATACTTGCTTTTAAATTCAGCCCTTAAAAATCTCACTCCTACCTCAAATGGCCGTTAGGAAGAACTTTTGATATTTACAGCAAAATCCAAAGTCAAAATCTTGTCCAAAACCGGAGAAATCCCCGCCGATTTGTTTCGCGATCGCGTGTTGTTTACAAACTGCCGATGTCTTAGACTAAAATCGGCCAATATAATTTTTGTCCACGAAGAAACTCGGGATCGCAAGGGCACATTGATCTTTACGATCGCGCACACAGAAAATCGGAACTTTTCCGTGTACGCCATAGGGACCGAATTTTTGAGGACAAAACTCTTTTGGGGAGATGTCAGCGCCCGCGGCGACCAGGAAATGTACACAATGACTCCGATAGCTCGTTTCGCGAGAATCAACAGTAAATTGCGGATTTCATTTTTGTAAATATCTTTTCCAACATTGGTGAGTTGAATTTATTGTATTTCTTGGATATTTTGGGGTCGGTTTTTGAAAATTAAATGCCGATTTTGAGTGAATATTGGTGACTTTTGTGCAGTGGTGTTTTAAAAAGATGAGGTGTATGACTGCCTACATTATACACACGAAGTATAGGAATGTACCTATGAGTGCTTTGGTGGTGCTTGCCTTTTCCAATTCCAGCATGTCCAGCCAAAAACATGAAAAACCTGAATTGCTGAAAAAGCAAAAATGAAAAAGATAACCCTTTTTTCTTTAAGACTTTAGTTTGGGGGGACTCCTTCCATGCGTCCTGTTGGCTAGATGTATACCAGGCAGAAACAATATTGTGCCCTATTACTGATAATAATTTCGGTACAATAACAATAAATGGTCAAGAAAACGTGAAATTTGGTAGACAGATCAGATCAGAAAACGTTACACAAAATTGAACAGATGGGACTGGGTTAGTGACATGCGTAAATATTGTTGCTCGATCTTGTTTACACTGTTATTTTGTGTTTAAATTACTGAAATATATATTAAAATGCACATGATGTCATGCCATGACTTGATCACACAGAGGTTATATTCTACAAGACATAAAAGCATATTTTACGCTTACTGTTAACGCTGAAAGCTCACCAGAGAGAAAGGATATCATGCGGCTGATTTGAATTTCGTGCGAATCGCAAGCGCAGAGCTAGCTAGCGCGGATGGATGCAAATGCAGCTCAGAGATTGATCGGCCAATCGCGGGGCACGTATTAAAGCGATACGAATACGGCATTTTTATATTTTTTTAATTTCAATAATTTATGAAACAAATAATTTACATTTGAAGAAAATACAGCTTAAAATGGGTTATAATGAAATAAAATGCAATTATAAAAGATATATCGGCTAGCGACAGACGGGTTGCCATTCTCTGATTGGTCAGTTAAGACAGTGCGATGTACGTGTACTGTGCGCTGTGTGTGTGTACGTGAGCCGTGCGTGGTGTGTGCTATGATATATTTACGTACATGCTCTGCACGCTGTGCATTCATTGAGACGTATATGTGAGCATAGACTAGACTCCCAGTCGTTTTATTTGTTTATACTGACCACGGAGTTTTGTTCTGACCAGAACACGCATCCGGCTATGAAAGAGATGTTGTATAATGTTGTTTTTGTGAAGTTTCTTCAAACTCTGTCTCTGCCAGTTTGTTGCTGTATGTATAGAAAAGCCTCTTTCTAATCATATGTTATCTCTGTTTATTGGTTCTCCCATCAAAATCTCAAATCTAAATTACTCTTCATTTCTGTCTCTAGAATATTTTCTCCCTTGCTCTCTCTCGCTCTCTCTCTCTCTTGATCTCTTGATCTCTCAATATCCCCCCTCTCTCTCTCTTGATCTCTCAATCCCCGGTCTCAATCTCTCTCCATCTCACCATCTCTCGATTTTTCTATCTCTAATGATTTAGATGCCAGTCAATTAATAGACCCTATCTACTTGTATATATATACAAGTAGATAGGGTCTATAGTGCCTCGTTTTGATATAGTGATTTTTTTTGCATTTAATTAACTATTACAAAAAACCTTGGTAGCGAATGGGTTTACAAAAACTAAGCCATGTGAGCAACCTGTATTATTGTAACGTTAGGTATTTAGGCATGCTGAACACATGTTCCTTACGTAAGTTTTATATGGTAATTTGTTATTACGTTTCCGAGGGTTACCGTTGCGAGGACCAATCATATAGCAGCACACCTCGGCACTTGGTTTTCTCTCTACACGGAACTTTTTCATTCTGCTGCAATGTTCCTGACATAGCAACACGTTAAAGGAACAGTTGCCATTCTGCTATAAGTTTGTTTTATTTACCATGCGGGGATTGAACTGATTTTTTCCCCGGCTTCACGGCGAGTACTTCACCGAGATTCAGCGGGCCATGTCTGGGACTGGCAACCTTCAAACTTTGATTTCGATATCACTCTTCAACATTAACGTTTGATTTACCAACTTTTCAAGCTGCTTCTTCATCACCGAACTTTTTGTTACCACCATCTTTCAACATTGATACTTGTCACCGAAATTCATCGTTTCATCTGATTTCCAGAGAACACTCTTTGATATCGCCGACTTATCTGTGACATCGGCTGCGACATCACCACATCACCACGTCGAATTCCTGATCACTTCTCGTCGCATCACCCGCATGGACTAACATTTACCAGAGTTCATCTTTAAACATCTTTCCTATTTTTATGTAATTTATCATGCCAGCTCGTAAGTTGTGTTCAGCTTAATTACGTTAGACACATTCTAAATTTTTGTTATACAAAAAGGAATTAATTTCAAATTGTTTATTTTATTGACACGATTGACATTGTATTTTAACGCATAACATTTAGTCAATCGTTACATAAACTCATTTTTTATATTTAGTCAACCATATTTTAGGCCAGCAACAATTTTACATCCTTGGCCTTGATTCATTATATGTATCTTATGTATTTATCTCTTGCGGGGTATTGAATAATATAACCCATTGAACCCCTTAAAAAAAGTAGTTGGTCTTTTAATTCTGTGTTTTTTTTAATTTGTGATGAGATTGATTTCTTGATTTGATGAATGATGATTTTGATTTCATTTTTGTGAAAGTCACAGATCATAGTCCACTACAGGTCTATTAATTG
Source organism: Heliocidaris erythrogramma (assembly GCA_025617745.1). Lineage (NCBI taxonomy): Eukaryota > Metazoa > Echinodermata > Echinoidea > Camarodonta > Echinometridae > Heliocidaris > Heliocidaris erythrogramma. The sequence goes on from CM046856.1 coordinate 25,624,358, forward strand.
ACTGGCATCTAAATCATTAGAGATAGAAAAATATGTACAAGTAGATAGGGTCTATTAATTGACTGGCATCTAAATCATTAGAGATAGAAAAATCGAGAGATGGTGAGATGGAGAGAGATTGAGACCGGGGATTGAGAGATCAAGAGAGAGAGAGGGGGATATTGAGAGATCAAGAGATCAAGAGAGAGAGAGACTGTGAAAATGGCAACATGCCGGTCAATATACCTATCCATGGATGGAGAGAGATTGAGACCGGGGATTGAGAGATCAAGAGAGAGAGAGGGGGATATTGAGAGATCAAGAGATCAAGAGAGAGGGGGATATTGAGAGATCAAGAGATCAAGAGAGAGAGAGAGAGACTAGAGAGAGAGAGAGATTGAGAGAGAGGGAGAGAGATTGAGAGATCAAGAGAGATCGAGGGAGCAAGGGAGAGAATTTTTTTCTAGAGACAGAAATGATGGGAGAACCAATAAACAGAAAAAACATAAGAGATAACATATGATTAGAAAGAGGCCTTTTCTATACAAACAGCAACAAACTGGCAGAGTCAAAGAGTTTGAAGAAACTTCACAAAAACATTATACATCTCTTTCATAGCCGAATGCGTGTTCTGGTCAGAACATAACTCCGTGGTCCGTGGTCAGTATATAAACGAATAAAACGACTGGGAGTCTAGTCTATGCTCATATATACGTAGAGCATGTACCGTAGCACACACCACGCACGGCTCACGTACACACAAACAGCGCACAGTACACGTACATCGCACTGTCTTAACTGACCAATCAGAGAATGGCAACCCGTCTGTCGCTAGCCGACAGTGAAACTGTAACACTTACCCTGTTTAACTTCATGTTCAGCATTTTCGTGGGCATTTTCTGTCTATCGATTTCATTGGCCAATGATGTTTAGACGGGCGAAGTTGACGTAGTCTTTCGGCCAAAACGTTCAAAATTGTCTCGAAAGTACAGTTCATTTATGAGACTAAATAGTTTGCAGATGAACATGTTACTACAAAAGTATGTCATAATATAACCGATAAAATATTAAATTTAAGGACAAACTTGAATAATTACTAAAACAGGACACCAAACAAAAGACTACACGTTATAGCGCAGCATACTTTTGAGACTAACAAAAGGTACAAGTTTGCACCCTCTTCCGATTTATCATTGAAATTACTCAAAATGGTACAATATTGCACCTTTTACGAAGTTTGCTGCACATTGCACCTTTTTTCGAATGTTTGCACCATTTGTGCACCTTTAATTCTAAGTGTGCTTATTGTTATTATTATGTAATTTGGCACAATGATACTGCATGTGAATATATTTGTTTGTGTATTTTACCTTGATTATTGTGAAAAATGTTATTTTGAAAAAGGAACTAATAAAATATTCTTAAAAACAAAAAAAACTATCCGAACTGAAGTTCCTATAACCGATCATCACCAAAATCTAATCGATTCTTTTCTTAATCGATTCTTTTCTGTCACTATCCGAACTGAAGTTGGGGTCAAATCTTCAAGGTCACACAGAATTTTTTTTTTTTGTATTCAGTAGTTTTTATTTCTCAAGAACTTCAATTTCAACAAAATGAAATACATATATAAAACTTCAATTTTTCAACAAAATGATATACATATAAAACTTCAATCAATTTTCAACAAAATGAAATGCATATAAAACTTCAATTTTTCAACAAAATGAAATACATATATAAAACTTCAATTTTCCAACAAATGAAATACATATAAAACTTCAGTTTTTCAACAAAATGAAATACATATATAAAACTTCAATTTTCCAACAAAATGAAATACATATAAAACTTCAATTTTTCAACAAAATGATATACATATAAAACTTCAATTTTCAACAAAATGAAATGCATATAAAACTTCAATTTTTCAACAAAATGAAATACATATATAAAACTTCAATTTTCCAACAAAATGAAATACATATAAAACTTCAATTTTTCAACAAAATGAATGAAATACATATAAAACTTCAATTTTCCAACAAAATGAAATACATATAAAAATTCAATATTTCATAAACAAATTTACAAATACAATGCCACCTCATATTATATATGTATATTTTTACAAACATGTCCTCTCAAACATAATATTATACTTTTCAATTGTCATCTATCAAATATAGAAAAACTAATTAAAAAAGACAAATCTTTCCAGAATATACAAAACAGAATATACAAATTGAAGCCCTGAGTAATCCTTTTATTAAAACTCCCCACTTCACCCTCGACTCCCACCCCCTCAGTTCCCTCCTCTCTAACCACCGGACAAACAAGGTCCTTCATCCCCAACCCCTTCCTTCTCCCCTCCCCTTCCCCCTTTCCTCCTCCCCACCCGTCCCTTGAAGTTCTACCTGTGTGGGGATGAAAAGCATGAAATTTTACTGACTATCCTACTCCATTATAGAAAGTATAAAATAACTGAAAGTGAAAAGTTTTAACATAAAGGTTCAACCTTTGTACTTTGCTCCATATCAAGCTTTCCATCTAGCTCTCCCCCAAATTTTCCCAATTTTCCCATTTTCTTAAATGTAAGGGATATTTATTTCTTCCTACCGCCAATTTTCTTTCCTCTCTTTCTTCTTCTCTAAACGTGCATTTTATTTTATCTATATTTATTTCTGACGTTTTTTCTCTTCCCCTAAATACCAAGTATTTTACTAGAAGTATAAAATGATTAACCAATTGTTCTTTTCCTTGTTCCCGTAATTTTATCCCAAATAATATTTCTTTCCAACTTAAATTAGTCAGAGATATGAAGTTAAAAATATTATTACAGTTTCTCCATATTAATCTCACTCTTTCGCATTTAAAAAATAAATGACGGTAAGTCTCCTCTTCTTTTTTACAGAAGCTACATAAATTTGAATCAACCATTCCGAATAAATGTAAATGTTGATTTGTGTAAATAATACCGTGCAACAATTTGAATTGGAACTCCCTAAGTCGGCTATTGAGTGTACACTGTCTTGGTCTTTTTAAAAGGATTTCTATATCTTTATCTGCAAGTCCATAATTACATCTTATTCTTGTGAAAACACTGGGAGCGGCCGATTTCTTGGAGAGAAATTCCCTATAGATTTGTTTTGAATTAATATTAGCTATTGATACATTTTTTTTACCGATTAGAAAAGCAATACCCCTATCATCAGGAACAGTATCGCCATCTTTATTTATGTTTCTTTTTTGCAAGGTTCAACCGATCATCACCAGAATCTAATCGATTCTTTCCTGTCACTATCCGAACATTCCCTGAAAATTTGGTGCAAATCCGTTCACCCGTTCTCTAGTTATCTTGTACACAAACAAACAAACAAACATACGGAGCCTGCCGATTTCATCGGCGTGGGTAACAAGAATCCAGGGAGAATACAGGTCACAGCGAAAATTAAACGCTGCATTTCATTTCACACTACTACTAGTCACGATTACTCACTCGCATTCACATTTTTGTCTTCAATTAGACTAAAAAAAGAAGTAGACGAAGTCCTAGGAAGCAAAACTATGATTGAGTACGCGGATCTAGCCAAACTGGAGTATATGTCTCGGGTATGTATTGTTAGCTGACTGAAATATTGTATCGAAAGAATTATGATCCGTTTCATGAGAATGAGTGTTTCATATACGTTACTAACTTATAATGACATAATCATGAAAACTATACTATAGCTAGGCTGTGATATGAGCAGTATAGCAGGGTGGGGGCTAGCTTGTATTATTTAGCAAACTTTTAAAAGTCAGAATTCAGTAAATTCAATTAAATTCACATTTATTCGGCAAAAGATAAAAATCAGAATGAAATAATTACAAATACAGTGTATTGTATTACATGCCAATAAACAAGCAACCCCAAAGTTACAAATGCAGGTACAATACAATACAATACCTATAATTATGAATACTATAATATAAAGTAGAAAAATACGGGATTTTAAGAGATAAATGATAAAAAATAGCATGAATCAATTTTATATTTAAATAAAACTTCACTGTCTCAAATCAATAAGTGGCAAGTATTGTTCTTTTCAATCTCATTTTAAATGCGTCATAACTCTTATCATCCTTCACATCCAACAGGGGCGTATCCAGGATTTCCCAATGAGGGGGGGGGGGGCGCCAGGCATTATTGATCGCCGTCCTGGGGGAGGGGGTGCCCCCTTCCCTTTGGAAAATTTTTGCTTCTGAAGAAGAAATAATCTGAAGAAATAATCTGAAGAAATAATCCTATATGTGACCTATTTTGAAGCCTATTTAATGAACAACTTTTTTTTTTTTTTAAGACGGCCAATAGGGGGGGCGCCTGTTGCGCCACCCCTGGATACGCCACTGTCCAAGCTGTGTATAATCCCTTTTCCTCCACTTATTATTAAGATTCTTTTGAAGGTTTTTGAGTTTGTTTGTTAAAAGAACAAAGTTATTAATGATCACCCCTTTTCAGGGAAATGTCCCACTAAAAGTACCCTTATTATCTTATTCTATTCAGGTCTTTAAAGAAACATTGCGTCTGTTCCCGCCTGTAAGTGGCACGTATCGTGAGCTTGCTTGGGATGTTACCTCCTCCGGTTACGTCATTCCCAAGGGTTCAACTGTAGCGGTGAGTAGACACAATATACAGGTATATCTATATAGATCATTTTACTGTATATGGAATATATATATGTTTTGGTTTATTTGACATGTATCCTCTCAAAATCCATCAGCAGATTATCATTTGTTTGCCTTTCTTAACATTTATTGCGAATTTCATGTTTCTGTATACAGAATATATATATATATACAAATATACCAATCTGTGAGAAAGTATAGTGTACAAATATAAAATGACACTCGAGGACCTAGCTGAAACTTATTCGCATCGAAGGAACATCAAAGAGTGCTATTTTCCCCTGAGGGCCATCCCGAGGGAAAATAGTACTATTAGGTGTTCCTGAGTGCGAATAGTTTCAGCTTGTTCCGAGAATGAGTCATTGTAAAATTTGTTTTATATCCCTCATCACATTAACACAAAGAAATAAAAGAAAAATGTGTTACTTACCTATATCACTAGTCCTGACGCTTGGCTTTGGCTTGGCTTTTGCATTCAAAAGTTGAACAAGTTTTCAAAGAATTTTTCACCAAATGGCTAACAGCAGGAACAATTCAAAACACAAAGCTGTAAACAATAACGCATGTACAAGCCTATTCTCACTCCTTTTTAGTTGTGATAAATGTTAACGGTGCAGCCATGAAATATGTACTGGGGATGCACTGTCTGCTGGTTCCTCATGTTCAGTGTTGCTGATTGTGACGGTCTCATAGTAGGTGGTGGGGGTTGACGTCGTTGAGGTGGACTACCAATTTTGTATTTTTGTTCGTGATATTATCCAGGACACTGACAGAGTCAGGAATGTCTCTCATTATTTGATCAATCTGACTGTCCGGCAGCAAGTTAAAATTTGGGTCATCTTCACCAGTAGTACTAACAGTGTCATTCTCACCACTCTCACCATTTGATGAAGAATTGTCAATAACGTGTGCGACATACTTTTCTTCTGCGTTTCACTTGTACGGGAATAGTTCTTGATGCTTGTCTCGGACCGGTGGCCCGAGACCGACATGATGTCTCTGGAGGCATAGCCGGCGTGATCTATTATTGAGATACTTGGTGCCCTTAATGAGTGATTGGTGTAGTTCTAAGAACATTCGGCATCCATACTGATTTTTTTAGTCATAGTTGCAAGGGTGTTTTTTCCCCAAGACCTGATTGTCATACCAGCAACAACAATCTGCATCAAACTTCTTTCCGGCTTTGGGCCTCTGCCACATGAATTCATAATTCGGGTTTAATTTTGCCAAATACTTTCCATGTTTTTAACAGGGCAGTGATCGACATTACCTGGGTGCAGGAGTGAGTGCATTTGTCCTCCTTGTGCCTCTTCATCGTCATCTTGGTGATTTTTGGTATTCATGTCTCGCATGGTGTAAAAATGCAAAATAAAATCAGTTGGCTTCATGCTCCGAAGGTTCTCCATCCCTCTGTTTGCGAAGAAAATAATTACGTATATGAAGACTTTCTTTTGTAGGCCATCGGGTGCACATCAGCAAGCAATGGTCATATTGACCATTAGGATCATATACATGTGTGTATACTGGGTATTGGGGATACAGATGTAATTTTGTTTGAAATGGAGGTTTTTGTGGGCAAACTGATACTTCAGTATCACTTTTTAGATTTTACGTTATAAGTTCGTTAAGATACAAACTGTAGAAAGTTATAAAAACTTACATTTACAGCCTTGTTTTTCGTACTTGTTACCCACACCTCCATACGGATGACGACTGCTCTCAATATGTTGCGCACTAGTGAGGCCGCTCTACATGGTTACGCCGGTTACGCACCATAGATACGTACGCAGAATGTTACGCACACAAGCTATTCTACGAAGACCCGCAAGGGCCAAACTGACGACGTAAAAAAATAAAAAATATTACGTACATACGTAGTAATTATTACGTACGTACGTAATATTTTTTATTTTTTTACGTCGTCAGTTTGGCCCTTCCAGGTCTTCGTAGGAGATCGACGAACCGATCGCGACGGTACCACTACGAGCGCTGAGGGCTCCCTTCATCATAATCGTGAAAAATACGAAATGGATGCTGACGGGACAGTCTCGATAGGAGTTATCGACAAAAAGTACCCAAAATTTCAGGAAACCCTCTTCAAAGGTCACGAAACAAACTGGTAAGTTTTAATCATCTATTATTCAACATAAGTATTTAGATTTAAGTAAACTGCAATATATGAGTTTCACTTAAATATAGCCAAAAATGCACAGTGATGCAGTTTAGGTATGGGATGTGTGTTGGCTGCATTCCTACACAGTCGGCAATGGCTTGTACCTATGAGTGGGTGTGTTTATGTCCAAACTGTTTTGAATCAATAACATGCCATCTTTGCAGATGGGTGGGTGGTGCTTGACGTTGGCTTTATCACTCGGTTTCAACTTCTTGATCAGGGCTTTGAAGCTTTTATTACTCACAGCGAAAGAAGGATCATTGATTATGTCAATTTTTAAAGATTTCTGAAAATGTCGCTGCAATCCGAATCTGTTTGACTGCATTGATGTTTTGCTATACAGTGCTCCAGTTTTTATACGGGCACCAGCATAGAATCTTGCAAGCACAGAATCGAGTGATTTCACGTCAATGTCATCGTTACTTACGTCAATTCACGAAATACGGACACAGAAAACTTGATTTGTTTCTGAGTGTTCAGACTGTCAGTTAAGTCAGGGGCGGATCCAGGATTTAGTAAAAGAGGGGGCACAAAAATGAAAGTTTGTGAAAAGGTAGACCCGTATTTTTGGGGTCTCGCCAGCTTCTCGAAAAGTCGCTCAGTGGGGGGGGGGGGGGGGGGGGGGGGGACGAAAAAATTTTTTTCGCCAAACCTTCAAAAATCGCTTAGTAGGGGGTTTATGGGGTCCACTGTCCCTCCAAAATTCCCTGACAAGCAAAAAAAAAAAAAAAAAAAAGGTCGTCACTCTAAAAGGGGGGGGGGGGGGCACAATCGCGAAAATGGCGGATCGTCTATGGTAAAAATTCATACTTCTCTTCCAAAAGGGGGGGGGGGGGCACGGGCCGGCTGTGCCCCCCCCCCCCCCTGGATCCGCCAATGGTTAAGTTCATAAAATCCATAGATTCCTCGTCATTATATTGTTGGAATCTTGAAATGTTGCCGTCATTCTTGCGACTGATGGAAGCCGCCATTTTGAATGTTTACTAAACACAATCGGCTAATGCGAAACTCGATTGTAATATTTCAAATCGACATGGAAATATCGGTATTAAAGCGATACGGTAAATCGATGTCAAGACTAGTATCCGTTTTTATAAGGTAGAAAACGATAGCGATATTATTCGAATTCGATAGGGAATAATTGGTGAAAAGTGAAGAAAACATTTCTCGCTGCTTTCTAATCGGACGTCTGGGGTGAGCGCAGCTAGCGGTAGGTTGGCCGTGGGGTGCATGGTTTCGTTCGCTCAGGCTGAGCAGCTGCTTTTTTTCCTCCTTCGCGTCACTAGTCGATTGGGGGGGGGGGGGGCAGGAAAACGAATAGTTCATTTTTTTTTACGCTGACGTCATCGAATAGTTCACTTTTTCCCTCTGGTGATGGGGGGAAAATGAACTATTCGGTGACGTCAGCAGAAAAAAGAAAGCAAATGGCAGGAAACGACTTTTCTGGTAAACTATTCATTTTCTTGTTGTGTATACTCCTAATGTAACAATCTTACGATGAGGGATATAATGGAAATTATTTATCTGAGGAGGGACTGGCATAGTACTATTTTTTAAATAGTTACTAATGCCAGTCCCTCCGAAGATATATAATTTGCACTATAATTTCGAAGTAAATGCTTGGTATATTTGTTTTATATCCCTTTTTTACAATTAAAAAAAAACCTAAAACAATATTTTGACAAACCTTATCCATAGCACCGTACATGTAACTTGTAGGCCTATAGACTCGAGTCTAACTTACATGACTTAGTTGGTTGATCGAAGGCCCTCGAATGCTCGATAGACGAAAACATGCAGGGTGAACGGTGAAAGTCTACAAATTATTGCTACATGTACCGTACCACATGTAGTACGATAATCTAGATCATGGTCTATGCCCGGTCGGGGGCACTCAAATTTTTTTAGGATGTGGGTGTGCCTCTGGCTCTGCCAATCTCAAAACAGGGGGCTAAAGGAGCTAAATGGTTAATTGAGGAAACTCATTTTTGAGGGTCTAAGAAGCGAAAGGGCACATGGGCAGAGCAAATTTTGAGGGTCTGAAGAGCTAAAAATTAGTTGGGAAATCCCATTTTGGAGGGTCTCGGGAGCTAATTTGAGCTGCTCCCGATCTCACTACTCTGGTACATGCGGTGCACGTACTGAGCTGAGTCAGCGGTCGCAGCGCTGTTTTGAACACTGTTCATGCACTGAACTCGATGTCGCATGCAGATTGAGCTCGCTGAGCTTGCCGCTAGCGCTAGGCCGCCCAGCTCCCCCCGCTGGCCTGGGAGACTAGGGAGCGACCGTTCCCGGACAATGGGCTGTGCACATTGTTACCCACGCCGATAAAATCGGAAGGGTTATGTAAAGGGCTCCGTATGTTTGTTTGTTTGTTTGTGTACAAGATAACTAGAGAACGGGTAAACGGATTTGCACCAAATTTTCAGGGAATGTTCGGATAGTGACAGGAAAGAATTGATTAGATTTTGGTGATGATCGGTTGACGCCTGCAAATTCTGTGTAACCTTGTAGTTTTGACCCCATAGTTAGTATAGTATTGCAACTACTCTGTAGCGCCGCTTAGGCGAGGGTCTGCCGCCTTTGACGGCCTTTCTCGTTACCCACGCCGATGAAATCGGCAGGGTTATGTAAAGGGCTCCGTATGTTTTTACCCACGCCGATGAAATCGGCAGGATGAAATCGGCAGGGTTATGTAAAGGGCTCCGTATGTTTGTTTGTTTGTGTACAAGATAACTAGAGAACGGGTGAACGGATTTTGCACCAAATTTTCAGGGAATGTTCGGATAGTGACAGGAAAGAATCGATTAGATTTGGGTGATGATCGGTGGACCCCTGCAAATTCTGTGTGACCTTGAAGTTTTCACCCAATAGTAAAGTATAGGAACTTCAGTTCGGATAGTGACAGGAAAGAATCGATTAGGGAAAGAATCGATTAGATTTTGGTGATGATCGTTGATCGGTGATGATCGGCTGACGCCTGCAAATGTTATTTTTTACGACGCATCACAACATACCCGGATATTTAGTAGCAGTGGATTTCGAGAAAGCATTCGACTCGGTTTCACATATGTTTTTACAAAAAGTGCTAAAAGAGTTTGGATTTGGACAATTATTTCGCAATGGATCAAAGTAATGTATAAATAGAAAGGCCGTCAAAGGCATTCTTTCCCTAATCGATTCTTTCCTGTCACTATATTTTATATTTTTCTGCTTTTTTTATCGCAATAAAGACTTTCAGATTTGGCATAATGTAATCGATTCTTTCCTGTCACTATCCGAAAATTCCCTGAAATTTTGGTGCAAATCCGTTCACCCATTCTCTAGTTATCTTGTACACAAACAAACAAACAAACAAACAAAAAAACAAAAACAAACAAACAAAAAACAAGCAAACATACTGAGCCCTTTACATAACCCTGCCGATTTCATCGGCGTGGGTAATAATGCTCTTAGTTGTGTTTTAAATGGGGGAAATTCAACAGGTTATTTTAGAATAGAAAGGGGGGTAAGACAAGGTGACCCAGTATCCCCGTATCTGTTTATTCTATGTATTGAGGTTCTTGTACATATGATACGAATTGATAATCATGTTTTAGGTATTCAATGTAGTTCAACTGAGGTAAAACAAATATTGTACGCAGATGATATAACACTTTTGTTCGAAACATGGAATTGTTGAAAAGATTGGAGGTTTTGATTGAAAAATTCAAGAATGTGTCTGGTTTGAAATATAACAAGGATAAAACATACATTATGCTGATAGGTCCTAATAAAGACATAAGAAGGTCGCTGCCTTTTGGAAAGGAGGTACCACTCGTTAGAATACTAGGAGTGTATTTCAGTTTAGATGTAAATGTAAAGGAGTCTATGAACTACAAAGAGATTCTGAGTAAACTAAAAAAGTCCAAACAGAGATATCTAACGTTGATGGGGAAAATCCAATTACTGAAAACTTTTATATATTCTAAACTAGTGTATGTAGCATCTCTCATCCCTGTTCCAGAATGGGTGTTTCAGTCTTTGGACAAAATGTGTTTTGAATTTTTATGGAAAGGGAAAGATAAAATTAAAAGGAGTACCTTGTTCTTAAATTATAAGAAAGGGGGACTTAAAATGATGGATTTTCGATTATTTATCAAAGTGCAAACACTCTTAAAAATGCGGGGTCGCATATAGCGTGGTCGAATTTATTAGACCACGTTTCGGGGTTGTTTTCGATCAATAATGCTCCCGCTGCATTAAAATGACCAGTTTTTGCGTGGTCAAAATGACCACGCAAAAACTGGTCATTTTAATGCACTCTAAAAAAGGACTGGTCAAAAAATGTACCAATGCGATTGGTCAACACCATATGGGTTATTTCCAAAAATATGTTGGTCACAATGTTCCAATTTCACTGGTTAATCACTAACCATTTGAAATATTGCTTATTCATCAGCAAAGTATTGGTCCGACTTCTACTTGGTTAAACGTTGGGCCATTGTCATGAATATTCATGATGTATCCTGAATACCCATGAGCAACCGTAAACAACCAGAATTTATATATATAAATGACACTTGATTTTTAAGTTTTTATGCAATGATTGCACTTTGAAATGTGATGAAAAATGTATGTATACTAATTATTATGTTGTACATATTCAAACATGTAATTAGGTTTAAGATCTAAAAATCTACATTAGAAAATTAAATTAAAATCTTTAACCACTTTTAGCAAGCACTGCAATACAGTCCCTATATAATAAAGTAAAGGTTTTCAGGATATAGGTATAGGATAGGATGTAGGACTATAATAGGAGTAGGGTTAAAGTAGAATGATAGGTGTATATGATATGCTATACGATAGGTGAGGATAGGTTATAGGTCATAGTGAGCAAAATATACAAAATATGTTATGTTATGATATTACTTGACATTAGCTTCTTTTTTTAATCTTTGAAACGTGGATGGTACACGCGCATCTGGCAGAAGTATCAACCCCGTCCGACGGGAAATGACCACGTTGCGTGGTCGGAAGAAATGACCCCGTACGTTTTGACGGGGTTATAAGGTAATGATCATTAGTATGCGGGGTCAAGTTATGCAGAAATGACCACGCAATCGTGGTTAAATTTTGACCACATTCGGGGTCGAAATGTAACCACGCTATGTGGTTACTTTGGGTGACCCCGCACGGGGTTTGTGCATAGTTGATCCCGCATGCGGGGTCATTTGTAACCCCGTTTGGGGTTATTTTTGACCCCGCATTTTTAAGAGTGAAGGATCATGTGGGTTAAGAGACTCTTAATGGGAGATCAACGAATGAAATTGAAACAATATTTTGAATATGCAATGCACCTTTATGGAGGAAGATTTATTTTTCAATGCAATTACTTTGTTGGAATGTTAAGGATAGATCTACCTCCATTTTATTCAGAGTTATTAGATACGTGGTTAGAAGTAGGATATTTAAGAGAAAAGTATGATGATTTTAAAGGAAAGGAACTTCTTTTTAATAATAAGTATATAAGTTTTCGTGATTCTAGTATATTTGATCATAGCCTTTTTGTAAAAGGCATATTTCGATTGGAGCACATTATTGAAAAAAATGGTAGATTAAGATCTGATGATTATTTCATCAGAAAAGGCTTGTTTACATGGAACATATCACAAATAAAATATATTTTTGGAATGATCCCAGATAGTTGGAAGAAAAAAATGCTGAGAAAATAAGAGGAGAAAATAGGATTAGATAAGGGAGAAATCAACTTTGTATTTGGTGACAGAGTAATACCCTTAAGTGAAATCTCATCAAAAAGATTATATCTGCAATTACTTGACAACAAATCTGAAAATTCTTCTGTTCTGAATAAGTTGAAAAATTCGTTTAATATACCCATTATATATGCAGAAAGAGCATTTACTAATTTAAGGAAATGTACTCTTAATAGCAAGCTACGAGAATTTCAGTTCAAAATGTTACATAGCATTATTTATACAAACCATCATTTGTATCGTTTTGGTGTAGTTTCAAACAATTGTTCTTTTTGTAAGAAAGAAGAGGAAACATATAGTCATGTTTTTTACGAGTGTGTTCACATTCAAAATATGGGGGAAAAGGTTAACATTGAATTCAAGTATGCTGTTTTGAAAGATTTGAAAGATTTGAATTGGGAGAAAATTTATTTAGGAATTAATATGGAAAATGTGGGGAGAGAAAATTTAGTAAATCATCTTATTCTATTAGTTAAATATATGACTTTCCAATGTAGGAAAAGAGCGACACCTCCGACCGAAAAAGAAATTAAAGCAATGATTAATTTGTAAACAAATCTTTCGGCATATTACTCCCAGTGTTAAAGATCGTATGCTCGATCTGTAATGAAAAACACAAGTCAGAAAAAATTGGAACCAGCGGGATTCGAACCTGTCATCTACTGCTTGCCGGGCAGCGACTTAACCACCAGGCTATTCTGGTTCACGGCCAAGTCACGACGAACTAGAATCAAATACCCAAGATCCTCTTCTTTCTGACTCATTAATATTCAAACGGTCCGCCGTGGACAATGGTTAGTAAACGAAGAAGCTTGACTGGGGAGGAATTTTTAATTTGTAAACAAATCTTTCGGCATATTACTCCCAGTGTTAAAGATCGTATGCTCGATCTGTAATGAAAAACACAAGTCAGAAAAAAATTGGAACCAGCGGGATTCGAACCTGTCATCTACTGCTTGCCGGGCAGCGACTTAACCACCAGGCTATTCTGGTTCACGGCCAAGTCACGACGAACTAGAATCAAATACCCAACACTATGAACATGACGAACAAAGAAGCGGACAATTTATGCTGCTCCTCATTGTACCCTTCACAATTGCACTGGTTAACAAAAGAACATCCATTCATTGCTATTCTGTAAAAATATGTAGAACAGGTGTCACATAATAGCAGTGAAGGGATGTCCTTTTGTCTACTAGAGCTATTGTGGAGGGTACAATGAGGAGCTGCATAAATTGTCCACTCTCTTTGTCACCGTGTTCATAGTGCAAGATCCTCTTCTTTCTGACTCATTAATATTTTTTAATTTGTAAACAAATTCCTCCCAAAAATTCCTCCCAAAAATTCCTTCCCAGTCAAGCTTCTTCGTTTACTAACCATTGTCCACGGCGGACCGTTTGAATATTAATGAGTCAGAAAGAAGAGGATCTTGGGTATTTGATTCTAGTTCGTCGTGACTTGGCCGTGAACCAGAATAGCCTGTTGGTTAAGTCGCTGCCCGGCAAGCAGTAGATGACAGGTTCGAATCCCGCTGGTTCCAATTTTTTCTGACTTGTGTTTTTCATTACAGATCGAGCATACGATCTTTAACACTGGGAGTAATATGCCGAAAGATTTGTTTACAAATTAAAAATTCCTCCCCAGTCAAGCTTCTTCGTTTACTAAAGCAATGATGTTAGACAATCGATTAGAAGAGAAAAAATTGGCTTTGGAGAGAGGTACCCTCTCATTACACCTTAGAAAATGGGAACATTTTGATTTCCGGGACGAAGGGATAGACATGGGGAGCTAAGTGTGCTTAATAACATCAATTCATAAAAAAATTCTGAACTCTAGTTTTTAAAATCTGAGGCGGAACGACGGACACAATTGGGGGGGGGGGCGCTTTCTTTTCTTTCTTTTTTCTTTTTCCTTTTTTTTTTCTTCTTCTTCTCATTTTTTCCCTTTTCTATTTTAATCTTCATTTTTATATATTTCCCCTTTTTTTATGACAAAGACTTCCATATTTTTCAATGTTTTACTATTTATTACATGCATGTAAAATATTATGGTTACTTATTATGTAAAGGGCTCCGTATGTTTTGTTTGTTTGTTTGTTTGTTTGTTTGTGTACAAGATAACGAGAGAACGGGTGAACGGATTTGCACCAAATTTTCAGGGAATGTTCAGAAAGTGACAGGAAAGAATCGATTAGATTTTGGTGATGATTGGTTGACCCCTGCAAATTCTGTGTGACCTTGAAGTTTTGACCCTGTAGTAAAGTATAGGAACTTCAGTTCAGATAGTGACAGGAAAGAAACTAGAAAGTTTGATGACCCCAAACTTCGCCTGCCGATGCAGAAATATTTTGGCCAATCAAAACACTCATTACTTCGTCTCACCAAAAATCTATTTCAGGTTTATGAATTTTAGAAGACTTTTAGACCCATTATTTGCCATTTCACTTCAAATCCGTACGAGCCTGCAATGAATATTCAAAGCAACGTATCCCAGCAACAAGGGATTTTTCGCGCGCTTGAACTGTAACTGCGAAATCGAAAGCGGCTAGGCTAGGCTAGGTACGTACGGTATAGGCTATATAGCTATCGCGCGCGATACCTTTTTTTTATCTACAACTTCATTTAGATTCAGGCTACCCTACGGCCTAGGCCTAGCACGTCTAATTTCTCCTCTATTTCTTATCTTCTGTGCATTTCTGTTTGTTTTCCCCGGTTCTTTCCACTTTGTTGTGGAAGTTTTTGTGATTTATTTTATCCTGGTGGACGTGCATGTAGTACGTGATTTTAATTGTTTTCGGTGAAAATCTGGTGAGTTTGTTCGACGTGAGTGAGTCAATCGCACTCGCGAGTGTTCGCGTGTGTTGATATGATCTGAGTGAGTGGGCTGTGTAGCTGTACCTATATAACTATACACAGCGCTGTCGCGAAGTGCCTGTGGCTGACTGTAGTAGGATTGAACTTTTTTCTTTGGGTTATAACGGTCCTGTCATTTGAGATTTGAGTTAGTTTATAACTCATTTATGTCTGTTTGAGTGGATTTCGTAGTTGTAAAATATATACAAAAACTGTATTTTTTTTTAATTCGTGTGGATTTGCAAAATTTGGTGGCTGAGGTTCGCCGAATGTACGCCAGTATACACTTTGACTTTGTTTGATGGGTGGTGACTGAGCTGAGTGAGTAAGCTCTGTGCCTCGCATGCATGTCATTTTGAAGTCGAGATCCAACTTATTTTGTCGTCATATTTATTTTATCCAAGCCCGATGAAAAAAAACAACAACCCCAATTGCAATGTAAAGATAGAACATGAATACATTAACTAACACTGACATGACTGAACCAAGGCCGTACGCAGCGGGGGGGGGGGGGGGGGGCAGTTGCCCCCCCCCCCCCCCCGAAATTTCAAAATCATACTTTTTTTTAATCGGGTTTTAGACTTCAAGTTATGGGTTCCTTTGAAAGCGATCATCTTATCTCTAAAGATACTTTTTTTTAATCGGGTTTTAGACTTCAAGTTATGGGTTCCTTTGAAAGCGATCATCTTATCTCTAAAGATGCTACTTGTCTCTTTGTGACCTCAACATATGTTGTGTAAAATACATTTTACCATGATATACATAGAGCTAAAAAAGAGACAAGCTGTACCTTGAGAGATAATGGAGAAAATCTGAAATTTTGTGTACAAAACATATGGAGAGTTGTCCACAAAAACCTGCCACATTGAAGCAAATAGCCAATTTGAGGATCGCCATAGAAAGTAAATCGAGACTTTTCAAACTTTCACAACTTTTTCATTTCTTAACCGATTTTGATGGAACTTTTTTTAAATTGCTTCTCTCTTTACTATCTTTTCATTAAAATGGATATTTCCCCAGGGTTTCATTCTCCTTTAACGTTTGCGCTGAACAACCTGTGCTACGTGGGGCTGAGGTGGGGGGTACAGGTTTTTTGGGGGTGGGGGTTTAATGTAGGGGTTACGAGGGGTTACGAGCACCTTGTTTAGGATTATGGGGGATACTACAATGGAGGAAAGTGATAACAATTTTCAAATTGATCAACAGTTGACGTTTTTGGAACAACTCAGTAAGAAATTTATAAATACCATTTTCTTAAGTACTGCAGTTACACTAGAAAACATAAGTCTGATAAAGGAATTGTTAGCAAATCTAAACCTCGTTCTCCCTATAAGTAGCTTATGTTTTTTCTACGGAATAAGTGGTGAAATTAATCTTGTATGCTTTCCTTATGGGTAGGTGTTTAAGCTGTAATTTCGTTTCCTTAAATGTTAGAGGAATTAGAGATTGCGCTAAGAGGGGGAGAATATTTTCATGGTGCAAAGAGAAAGGGGATGTAATTTTTTTTACAAGAGACATATAATACAAAAGATATAGAGGACAGATGGAGTTCTATGTGGGATGGGTCATGTTACTATAGTCATGGATCGAAACACAGCAGAGGAGCCCTTATTCTGATTAAGACTTCACTTGAAGTTAAACTTATAAACATAAAGTTAATATCGCAATGATATATAGACAATATTGATCTCTATTTTATGCACATTGTTTTACTAATTGTTGATATTATAGTACATGTATTTTGTTATTTTCTACTGATTCAATGTTAGTTTACCTGTTATTATGTTAATTCATCAGTTGTTTTTCTATGTACTTTTTATATGTTTTATCCTGTTTACAGGACAACATGTAAAACAGCTTTTGCTGATTGTTTTATCCTGTTGAAATATATTCTAATAAATAAATAAATAAATAAATAAATAAAGCAAGATGATTATGGACGATACATACTGATTGATTGTGAAATCCAAGGGTATGGAATGGTCTTGTGCAATGTATATTTTCCAGGATAACCTCGCTAGTCATAAGGACCGCTAGTCATAAGGACCAGTGGCTCATAAGGACCGCTAATCATAACGTGTAATTTCCTATACCTGTAGGGTCGCTATTCATAAAGCGAAAAGGGGGTCACTATTCATAAACCCATAAGGAGCATTATTCATAAGGATTGCTATTCATAATAGGAGAAGAGGGTTGTTATTCATAATCGAAGAAAAGGGTCATTACTCATGAGGGCCGCTATTCATAATAAGTCATAAGGGTCGCTATACATAATACAGATAAAGGGTCGCTATCCATAATACCAAATCGGGGTCGTTAATCATAAGGGTCGCTACTCATAATCGAAGAAGAGGGTCGCTATTCATAATAGGAAAAGAGGGTCGTTATTCATAAAGTTCAATATTCATAAGGGTCGCTATTCATAATCGGAGAAGAGGGTCGCTATTCATAATCACGGAAGAGGGTCGCTATTCATAATCGGAGAAGAGGGTCGCTATTCATAATCGGAGAAGAGGGTCGCTATTCATAATCAGAGAAGAGGGTCGCTATTCATAATCGGAAAAGAGGGTCGCTATTCATAATCAAAGAGGGTCGCTATTCATAATCAGAGAAGAGGGTCGCTATTCATAATCGGAGTAGAGGGTCGCTATTCATAATCGGAGTAGAGGGTCGCTATTCATAATCGAAGAAGAGGGTCGCTATTCATAATCGGAGTAGAGAGTCGCTATTCATAATCAAAGAAGAGGGTCGCTATTCATAATCAAAGAAGAGGGTCGTTATTCATAATCGAACAAAAGGGTGGCTATTCATAATCGAACAAAAGGGTGGCTATTCATAATCGAAGAAGAGGTTAAGATTATTTGTAAAATATTGTAATATGATTTTCATTGTTCAATATGAAAGATTTAATTTAGCAAACAAAACTGATAATATTGGATGGGAGACACCCCACGGCTGTTTCGAAGCAATACGGGGAGGGGCGATGAAACAAATACACCCCTGGCCTAGCCAGGCGGGCAAAGGGGGTGGGGGCATGCCCCCCTATTCAGCCCCTTAAAAAAGGCGAGAGCGAAAAAGCGGAGGAAGCGGAGGAAGAGAAAGATAAAAGCCTAAAAAGGCGCTACGAAAGGGGGAAGTAACTCCCCATCCATGCATCCACCCCTGATACATACGGTGCAGCATTGCGTCCAATAATTGAAAGCAGTCCGGGAGTCGAACTAACTTTCCGCCTAAAAGAAGGTGCTACATGTACGAGCCGCTATCTTATTCTTAATAACTATGCCTATAACTTTCCGCCTAAAAAGAATTGTTTGCTACGAGCCTTTATCTTTCAAATTTGCTACAAAATGTCAGAGCTTTGCGCGGGAAGGGGGACCCCCCGCCCTCCATGCCCCCACCCCTGTTACATACAGTGCAGTATTGCGACGAGCCATTATCTTTATCTCAGATTTGCTATAAAACGTCAGAGCTTTCGTACTTCGCGCGGGAGGGGAAAGCCATAGAGTTACATACCCCTAACAACTCTATGGGGGAAAACTCCCCTCCCTGCACTGACCCCCCTGGGGAGCACGCAAAGAGTGCTCATCCCCAAATTTGCACGCTTCGCGCGCTCACAAACGCCCCATCTTGCCTCGGTACAAGCACATAGTACTGACAATTTTCGTCAAAGTAATTCATAAATGGCATAGCCTGTGTGCGGGTGGCGGGGGGGGGGGGTTGCTGTATAGTAGGTGTTGCCACTATAATGTCCATAATCCTCAGAGAAAGGCGAGATAGCTCAGTGGTCGAACAGTGGACTCGTAACTGAATGATGCGGGTTTGAAACCAGGATGCACACGTGTCCTTTGGTAAGACATTAACCCCAAGTCCCTCGGAGAGGATTTCAGAAACGGTTTTGATCATTACAAGCAAAATAAAGTGCATTTAGTAAGAAAAAAGTAACAATAGTGAATACTACATTAGATTAATTTTATGAAAATGAGAATGAAAACAGAGACCAGCATAGAAGCATAGCTTGTAGAAGCGCTGGTCCCTGTTAAAAGATAAATCATGAATATAGTACATAAAAAACTAGACTGGGCTACCATGCATAAAATGCAAATAAAATAAAAGGGGAAAAGAAGAAGACAGATACATGGCCATGGAAAGCAAACAAATCATAGGCATAACACACTTTCCATTGAAGAGAAAGTATTGAAAAATAATGAAAACACAAAAAGCTGGGAATAGTAACAATGGAAAGGGGTAAACTTTACAAAAGACAGAACAAGAAAGAAGGGCAAATTGACAGGGGGTGAGGAAGGGGGGGGGGCAGGATCTGGAAGGTTTAATTTAGTCTATAGATTTTCCTACACAGGTAAACAAGAATCATCATTGAGGGATCAACGTTCATAAAAAGCAATAAGTGATTTTCTCAATTTACGTCTCGTATATTTAAAGGGAGGGAATTCCAAAATTTAGGAGCTGTAAATGAAAAAGTATTCTGGGTTCATGCTGTACGAGTTCTTGGCAAGTGATATAGATTGATTTGTCTGGTGGGGTAATGATGGATCTCATTATTTGCTGTGAATATATTATTGAAGACAGTGGGCAATTCATGATTATGATACTCAGTGGCGGATCTACGGGGGGTTTAGGGGGTTTAACCCTTTTCTGTAATAAAAGAACTCTGTCTAACAGGCATGCAGCACTGTTTCCCCAGGCTAATATTCCATATTTAGATATGGTAAAACTAGTGTGGAGTATAGTGATAGAAGTATGTTTGACGGAAAAGACCATTTGAGTTTATTGATCATACCTGTGTTTCTGGATATCAATTTACATACATTATCAATCTGATGCTTCCATGACAGCTTATTATCTATTATAGTGCCTAGAAATTTTGTTTCAAATACCTTCTGTATTTGTATATTATCTATGAGAATCGGATGAGGTAGTTCGTTAAAAGTATTACTAAATAACATGTAATTTGTTTTTTTCTAGATTCAGTGATAACTTGTTAGCCTCAATCCATTTTACAACTGAATCCAGTTCAGAATTAATCACATTACATATAGTTTCTAGGCTTTTATGCGAAAAAAATAGATTAGTGTCATCTGCATACATAATAAAAGTCAATAAATTTGATGATCTATGAAAGTCATTTATATACAAGATAAAAATTAAAGGACTTAAAGCCGTTGGTCCTATGGTTGTTTACATACAGCCAATATGCTTTTACAGTATGAAGAAATGGGAATAAATTTGATAGAATTTAATTAAGTTTTGAACAAACATATTGGGGGGGGGGAGGAGGCTGGCCGCTTGAACAAAACAAAAAGAAAGCAAAACAAAAAAGGGGTCCAATTATTGTCTTATTTTCTCTTCCTTTTCCTCTGCCCAATCTTTGTCTCTTTTCTCCTCTTTCATTATTTTCCCCATCTGATTTGAGGGGCACGTGCCGCATACTTAGTACTAGTTACGCCCCTGTTTTTGTTTGGTTTTTCAATATTTTGCCCCATTATAATTATGCTAAAGAACATAAAATCGCATTTTCAAATGTTCTGCATAGATATGAAAGAAATATCACCTTTCGGTGGCCTTCCTAAATTCCTTGATTATTTCTCACTTGTTCAGTCAGTGTTGCGCCCCCATTTTAGAAAGAAGTGAGAAAAGGGACTTTTATCAAATGTTCAATATTTGGATCTTGGCCTAGATCGCACTGGTCTTTTGCGAATTTTCCTTTGTACATGGAATAAGAAATGGCGTTTTTGCAGCTTAAAAATACCCCCCCCCCCAAAAAAAAAAAAAAATAAATAAATAAATAAATAAATAAATAAATAAAAATAAATAAATAAATAAATAAATTTTAAAAAAAATCGATTTTCTCCCTCGCTTGTAAAATACCGTAGATAACTTGGAGGGGATGTAGGCGTACGAAGTGCTGTAGCCCCTTGAGGATTTTGAGAAGGGGGCAATATTGGCTCGACTATCACCTCATTACGGGCAGCGAGGTGTTCCAATATCCTCATATTTAGTTTAATACTGGAATACATGTAATTTTTGTGCATTTTCACTACAAAAGACCGTGTCGAATTTTTCCTCTCTTGCAGCTTCGCTCGCTCATACATAGAAAAGGGAAACTTAAAATTTGGGCAAAAAACTTCAGCCACCCCC
>CM046856.1:25646444-25873944 GCA_025617745.1 Heliocidaris erythrogramma
AGGAGGTACTATAGGCGCTTGTCTAGTACCTCCTTGGTCTGAGTATGGACCTATGGTCTGAGCAGTAGGTCCATCATGGTTTGAGCTACCACCCATCAATGCGAATCCATTTATTGTACTCGATAGTGCACAATTAACCAAGGAAATACTGGGCAATTATAATTTCCTGGCTATAATTTATAAACACATGCAGCAGGCAATTCTTCTCAGCGTTTTGCAAATAATAGAGCGCTTGTACAAAGAAAAATAGTCTGAACAACAGACTTTTCTCTCTAGGGTTTGCCATCATAATAATAGATTAACACAGCCCCACACAGGTGTGTTACTCGCACTTATTATGACCTATATTATTATTATTATTATTATTATTATTATTATTATTACTATTATTACTATTATCATCATTGTTTTATTGTTATTATAACTACTATTGTTACTGTTATTATTATTATCATAATTATTCACTATGAGAGTGAAGGAAGAGAGAAGGCGTTTTGAAAGACGGGCTTGAATTTCTAACTGTCATCTTGCAAATTCACAAAGACTTCTATAAGAAGCAGTGTCGGCTTTATGATGACTAGCTTGTTGACTAGGACCAAGAGCTAGAGGCTATTACCTTCAGGACAAAATACTAGGCAGCTGTTTCGTGTTGTGAATCAACGAACACAACTTGACATTCCAAACTACCAGGACAAGATCAAATCTCTGTGTGGCAAGCTAAACGAAGAAGTATACGAGATTTCGTCGCCTGTCCGGCAGAAGGACCCTAGCAGCTGCGCGCATGAAAAAATACTTTTCGAGATAATCACATTTTTAATGTTTGAATGCCTCTAAAAAACAAAGTTCTTAATCTTACGGGATGAAAGTTTACCTGTATGTAGTAAAGATTGTTTTTCACTGTTATTGAAAATTTTAATAAATAACTTTCAGTCATTTTTACGCTACATTAACTTTTTTGTTAGGGGCTTTCTGCCGGCAATATGAATGCGCATAACACTTCATCACAGAAGGGCCCACGCGCTCAGGGCCCTTCTGCCGGGAACGATCGGGATGAAGTGCGCGCTGTCACAGAAGGGCCCACGCGCTCGGAGCCCTTCTGCTGGGAACCTCTGGTGCAGTGCGCGCTGTCACAGAAGGGCCTTGTGCATAGAGTTACGTGTTGTAGTGCATGATACTGCAAATACAGCAGCTAGCAGTACTGCGTTTCCGGCAGTTAACAAACTTTTTAAAAAATTAGGGTTGTTGTTCAGGGTTGTTACTTGTTACCTAGATTCTCTTTAAACCGTCATATTCCAGCTTTGACATGTGAAAGGGTCTGTCACGTACTAGTAGCCTTGCCATTGTAAAATCGGCAACTTCGGCAAGGATTTATGGGGATTTAGGTTAGACCTAATACTTCATTTCACTGCACATCTAAATCGCAAATGACTGCAGTAGCCTACACATCTTCTTCTCAAATTCCTTAGAAAAATAATACTAATACAAATTGTATATATTTCTGAAGTGGTTCCGTAGTGATATTTAACTTCTAAAATATTCTCCACTATCATTGGACATTTTTCATGGTCCAGAATAGACCACAAAAGTAAAATATAATTATGTAGGCCTATCTCTTTAATATGATCAAACTTTTGAGAATAAAAAGAGTTTTCATCAGACCATGGGCCTATATTTTTCAAGATTAGACATAATTTTTAGATCTTGTGATGTTATTTTTTTATTTACTTTAGGGCAAATTCACACTAAATTACTACTTCAAGTCCTATAGTTTTGACTGATAATGTAATGCTAAAATAAAAACAGAAACACACACACACACACATTTCTCTTTTAGCTCCTTTCTTATTACGACCATTTACATGCAGTCACCTCAACTCATTTTCAGGTCACTTCATTTGCATTTGGAAAAAAGAGAAGAAAACACATCTTTGCAACATTCTTTCTTTTCATGAGAAAATCTTTATGTCAAATAAAAACAAATGGGACAATGCCAACATATACATCATAATATCAATAACAATTCAGTATTATGTGACTTTAACACACAATCAGTCATCACTCCATACATGCTTGATTCATGTCTCGGGATTCTAGTGTCAACTCACATTATTAAAACTTATTGATGACAGATTTTTCGAATCAAACTATTCTTGTACTTACTTATTGACTTGTTTTTGCTGAAGATTGAGATAAACACATTGATTAAATCTGCATGTTCTACATTTCCAAAAGTACAAATAAATTTAGCATGTGTGTGTGAAATTCGCAAATTCATGTTACACCAGGGTTTGCGCATGAGAATAATGCTTTTGTGGAGGTAGTTTCCATTTCGATGAAATATATGTAGGACAAATTAGTCCTGTCTTACCTTATTATAATGTAAATGATTTACGTCATGTATAACTACTGAAATTTCATTCAACATCATTGTCATGAACTCAAGATTTCTGAAAAAGAGTGAAATCTCAAAATGAGAAAAGACCCCTACAATAGTATCAATGTATACAAAATATAATTGATAAATATAATAGCATCAAATCCACATGCAGAGAAGGAAATTCACCAAACCCTCAACTGCTGAAAGATTTTTGTTGTGTTTGTGTAAAACGAAAACACAATAAGTTTATTATACTTTTAATTTATTTCAGTTAAAATAGGTTTCTTGAAAAGAACAAATTGATAAAAATTAAACAAAGGGCTATGATCATAATGTGTCTAAGCCAAGTCATTATGTTTACTGTTTTAATGCAGTCTGGCAAGCTTTATGCGATAGCAACCTTTGTAAAAGCTAATTTTGAAGTATTCATCTTTTGAAATGGATTTCATTCTATTACAATACATATGAGAAATTATTCGCTATAACGTTAATCTTAATTTGTCATTGGTTGGCATATATTTAAAATTTAAATTCAATTGATTTTATTACAATTCATGTAAGGTTACTTAACTTATAACTGACCACTATTAACTTGATACACTTCATAAACGACTGGACGGACTGGTGTAACTAGGAGATGTATCTGTTAGATCAAAATGTACATGTAATTATATTCAATTACATAATGTTTTTGTAAATCAATCAAGCAATACTACTGAAGATAACCTGAAATAAATAATTAACCACGCATCATTATCATTCGGTAATCCATCTCTAATAAGGTCTGATTTAATTAACTTCATTTACATTTCATTTGAGAAAAATGAGACTTTTTTTTTTCTCTTGATCGCTGTCAATTTGATATTACATTTTATCACTTTATTTGGTCAAAATAATACCCCTTATTGGCAAATATATACAGCACATTTTTTTTTTCAATTCATGCGAACAAAATTCTCAAAATATCTCCACCATCAGGACAATTATCCTAACAAATTACAGTAAACATGCCCACGACAATTTGTTAGTAATTCATCTCTTACAGTCAGATCCGATGCAGTTTTACTTCAATCCATGCGAGGAAAATTGATCAAACATTGAACTTTAAACAGTTCACATAATTTATTATTCACAACTATCAATTTCAATTGAGAATTCACTATAGAAGCAATTCTATTTCAGATTAATGTTTACCAGCAAAGTAGCATTTTGCAATACAATACTTCCAATGAAAACTTTGAAGTGAAAATCAGTGATTTTTCCCCCTCAAACTACTTCCATTATCTTGGTTATAATGAAAATACATTTATTCAAATGAATTCATTAGTACATGTATCATAACTATGACCAGTCTATTGTTATTTGACAAAGCTGATTATTAAAAACACATCCTTTTGCAAAAAAGAACATACTCCGTCCTATCCCCATACATGGGGATAGATCGCCATACAGTTTCCATATGACAATACGATTCATATAAATCAATGAGGTGTGTGTCACAGTGTGTGTGTGATCTATTTTTTCGTACACTCTGGCCATGCTAGGGGAAAAATTGATCATCTGTGAGGTCTGCAATGGAAAGGCACATTCCACTAAAAAAATGTAAAAGTGTTGAATAAGAGAAAGACAGAGAAAAAACATATTTTGGACCAAATACATTCACACCACAATTTTCCACTTTCAAGTCATCTGCTGGGTGTATTATATATTGGGGAAGGGGGGGGGGGCAATTCTGTAAAGAAGGCATACAGATGGAGACGTGCCACCAAAATAGGTCTGTTTTGCAGGAGAAATCCCTACACTTGGGTCAGTAGTATTTCAGCAAAAAAAAATATGGATGCCCTTTACAAGTTAAGGTGTTCACACCCATTTGGCCATTACTCTTTGAAATAATCAAATTAATCAAATACCCCAAATCGCCACTCAATAAATAAAACATGTCTTGCATGAATTTCTTGGCACGGCAAGCTCCCTGAGCTCGGGCGCGCCACGCCAGCTCCTGGCCTCATACCCGCAGCGCGCACGTAAACACCAGTACACATCAACAGAACGCGACATGCATTTGCATGTGTAGGTCCTTTATAGAAGTTAGAATCCCTACAAATTGATATGATTATTCAATTAGTGAGACCCATGTACATGGGTAGCTGTTTATGATAAAAACACCCCTGCAAATGTGGAGGAGTGTTAGGGTGTGGGCCTCAGGATCCTGTCAAACTGTTTCCACTTCATACAGCTGGAAACTGAAGAAGTGAAATATTTTCACTCTCTAAGCAAGTCGTCAAGGTTGATGAAGAACCCAACACACATGCACACCTCTCCTATTAATAATCTCATTCTTGTTACCTTGTGTATAGGCATCTTCCGATTGAAGTACATGCTTAAAGGAGAATGAAACCCTGGTGGCAAGTTGCTTTTGGTAGTAAAGCTGAACATCGTTAGGACATACCAGTGAAGATTTAAACAAAATCGGATAAAGAATAAGAGAGTTATGAATCTTTGGAACTTGCGATCCTGCTCTATGGGCACCGCCATTTTGGACCTCCGGTCATGTGACTATGACGTATTTGCGCTCTAACTCTCCATACGTATTGTACATGAATGCTCAATAATTACTACTTTCTGCAAGATAACACAAATTACAAACCTGGGTACAAGATATTATGTGTAGATATACATTCTTGTTAATTTGTTTTGAGGTCAGGCATGAAAGAAGTGTTTATGTGGAAAAAAGGGAAATTATTGACATTTCTTATACAGTACCTATGGAGAGTTAGCGTGCAAATACGTCATAGTCACATGACCGGAGGTACAAAATGGCGGTGCCCATAGAGCAGGATCGCAAGTTCCAAAGATTCATAACTCTGTTATTCTGTATCCGATTTTGTTCAAATCTTCACTGGTATGTCCTAACGATGTTCAGCTTTACTACCAAAAGCAACTTGCCACCTATTCTCCTTTAAGAGACAAGACAACCCTTGCTGGAAGTACAAAGATGTAACATTCAACAAGGGATAATTTGCAATCCCCTGATTATCATATTTTTTCCTTACAGAGACATGTGAGAGAAATGTACATGACACTTGCATTCTTCTCTTTAAGACATTCTGCAACTGTAACTGAAAATGCTAGGCAACATAGTATCATTCTTTCAGGGAGTTCTCAGAGGTGATAAATCTAAGAACCCAAGAGGGCATTTCTCATTTAAAGTTCAATATCAAAGAGCATTCATAATGGCAAGACAAAGGTCTGTGTGTAGATAATGCCTTTCAGTTTTGCTTTATGGATAGTTGGAAGCAGCAATATTTAAATGCTGAAAGTGTTACTACATTGCATTCAAGTCTTCTTTTGCATAACCCAGTGCTAGGCAATGCACTATATAGACAAGGCTTTCTCCTTTAACCAAGAAAAATCATTATAGCTTGAATGCACAAGGGAGGAGAGATACAGATACTGGGGATATGAAAGCTATGAGAAGAAATGCAAGATTTAATCCTCAGGCCTCAACACATCTTCCTCATCCTCACTGACATCCTCAGCTGGCAGACTTCTGTAGTAGTTGTGATACACAGGTGGAATTACATTGGAGTCGCATAGGCTGAGTAGATCATGCTTTTTCACTTGAGTCATCTTCAAAGGCTCAGGATGAAGGGTCTCAAGAAGAAGCTTCTTGGATGTCCTTCCCGAGGCAGAGACGCTCAATTCTCGGAAATGCTCGTCATAGGTATACCTAAACTTGAGAATGTGGGGCTCTTGCTTCTCATACACTATGTGCTTGATCTTGATCCAGGCAACCTTCTCTCCACTAACATCTTTCACAGTGTTGTTAAGGATGACCCCAGCGAGCTTCTTCAGATCAAAAAATTGATCATGCTTGAGCTGTGAGACCTTGTACGGCTGAGAACGTCTTGCTGCACCTGCCAGAGTTGCCCACTGGTCAGGATGATAAACAGGGACTTTCCTTTTGACTTGTTCGATGGCACTATGCATCGAATCCACCTCCATTTCTGTATGCCCGCTTTCCAAGAATTTCTGCTCTATCACAGAAATGGGACTAGTACGCACTAGGTACAGAAGTCCAGCTGCCATGTACTTGTTTCTGTTCTGGCCTCCGCAACAATCACTGAAAAGAGTGACATGCCGCACCCTTTCAGGCAGTTGTTGAAGGTGGTAAATCAAACATGAGCCTATCTCGGAGGAACCTCTTCTGCCATTGATCTCGTCCCACATGTAACAATGTCCTTCCTTGTTACTTTGGTTGTAGACCGTTAGATTGTATGACGACAACTTTCTCTTGTAGTACAATACTGATGTACATGCCGATGGGCATGAGAGGACTTGCTGCAGGTCAAATGTGTATGACTGAAAGAAAGGATCCGTAGCAGCTTTCTGCTTATCTCTTTCTTTTTCCTCCCTTGCCCTCACTTTATTCTGCATATGAGTATCATACTCAGACCGGTGCTCTTTCTGATCTTCAGTAGACATATGACTGAAGCCAACACATGTCTTACACTCATCTTTCTTGGGCATGTGAAAGCCCAAGTTAAACTCTGTATCAAAAATGTTTCTGTAAATCTTCAATGACTGAGGCCTTGCACAGGTTTTTTGATACATTTCAAACATGCGTGGCACGCTAAGGTCTCCAGGAAGGTATTGTTTTTGGGATGAACTCCGGCAATAGTGTGACGGAATTACCTGAAACGACTGGATATGATTGCGGATAATGTCTAGGTCTTGTTCTGTTGTTTTGTTGTGTGGTGTGTGTCGCCCTCTCTGATCCCGTGTACAGAATACCCCATTCTTCTTTGATTCGAGAGTGTATCTGATTAATTTGGAACCTATATCCAAAGTATTCAGGAAAAAGAGCTTGCACACTTGGACATATCTGTCCTGTACTTCTGCATTGCCAGCTGTTTCAGACCTTACAGGTAACCTGTATGTTCTACTTTGCCTCTCCTTACCTTCACACTCGATCACATTTGTGCAGATAAAGTCCCTTTGACGTTCGTATGAGCCTAATTGCCAGTAATCACTGAACAATTTTTCTCTCTGACCCTGAGATATCAACACAGAGCACTTAAATCTGCAGCTACCTTCACAAGGCGATTTCATTTTTCTTGCCGCTCTTTCTGTCCCATCTCGTGAGAAGTAGGTCTTACCGGCATTTCGGTTCTTCTTTTGTTGATTTTGTTTCCATTCCTCAGGATTTGCCTTCCTTTTTTTCGCTTTGTTATTCTAAGAATAGATGATTGCATAAAAGACAAAATCGTATTACGAATAAATGATTATAAATATTGTAACAATCTTACTAGTACAGAAAATCTTTGTTATATTATTTATACTTATTGTATTTCATATTATTCATAAAATGTCTTAAACATTTGGGATAGATGATAGCTATCAGAAACAATTTCAATTTTGGGAAGAAATGGTAAGTATCTTACATTATTTTTTATATTTTCAGCTTACATGAATCCTAAAATGTACTAATCAAGATACTTTTATGATATAAGGAAAAGAAACAAAAATAAAAGGGAGGGGAAATGGGGGTGCAGGTGCTCATTGAGGTGTGATAAAATTGATGACCTAATTTTCCTGATCCTTTTGGATCATGGTTACCTACACTAAACACTTCCTCTTTCATTCTTAATCTTTAAGGATATGTGCACTTAAAACACAATATCACTTTTGGAGGATTTTTAGGGCCTACTACATGTATGTACTGCTGTGACTGGACCACTAGAGCTGCTCTCCAATACAGGTAACGAAGTGGCTGACTGGGTTCCCAGGCTGTCCAGGTCAGGTAACGAAGTGGCTGACTGGGTGTTAAGGCTGTCTGGGGGCAGTGGGATGCTTTGGGTGAAAATTTCCTGCAAGAAAATATTATGTACTATAATAACTAACACAAATCTTAATCCATATGATTGTTGAGCAGTCTGTTATTAGTTCGTTATGAGTCAGTACCCTGTACTTGTAACACTAGCACTTTACCACAATAAGATACATTGTACTGCAAGCATCTAGTGAAAAAAGAAAAAAAAATTGTTTACGGCTTTACATTAACAAAAAGGAGACGAAAATTATCTAAACTTACAGCAAAAGCATTGTGGTTGGAGCACGGATCATCATTCACAAAGTGATCGTAACACAAGAGGACATTGCATCTGACGCAAATGGAGAAGATTTCGTCCCTGCACATGAAATTATCACAGGTCATCAGTAGTTCCTCTTCACTTGCTACTGCATCTAAGAGCAACAGGGAAAAAATGAAAGTGCACATTTTCAGAACAATTCCTTTGTGGTACAAAATTTTGTGTCCATGACACAGAGGTTCTAGAAATGGAAGGATATTGAGGAGACCCAACCTCTTTCTTCTGAAAAGAACTGCCCCCCCCCCCAAAAAAAGGAGTATGTAATAATTATTGCAAAAAAAATCCAAATCCTAAATCCTGAACTCGTTGTGCCATGCGACAAAATTAGTAGATAAGGCAGATGTAGATCAACTGGCAATTTCCATAAGTCTGTACCTTCCTATCAAAATTCATGATTTTTATCATACATGTAATGATCAGTACTTACTATTAGTTTTTTAATCATGTTTTGCATCATCATCATCATTAATCCTTTTAATAATAGATCATAATGTTTATAATTTCATTAATATTATACATGTATTATCAGCATTTCTTTAGAACTTGTGTTTCCTTGAATTCTAAACTAAAAACTGCATTTACCTGCAACTTCTGGAGGGTTTGGAAGTGATGAGCTTGATACTAGGCTGGATGCAGCACTGGGTGTTTGGCTGGATGCAGCATTGGGTGCTTGGCCTGATGCAGCACTGGGTGCTTGGCTGGATGCAGCACTGGGTGCTTGGCTGGATGCTGCACCGGGTGCTTGGCTGGATGCAGCACCGGGTGCTTGGCTGGATGCAGCACCGGGTGCTTGGCTGGATGCAGCACCGGGTGCTTGGCTGGATGCAGCACCGGGTGCTTGGCTGGATGCAGCACCGGGTGCTTGGCTGGATGCAGCACCGGGTGCTTGGCTGGATGCAGAACTGGGCGGTTGGCCTGATGCAGCACTGGGCGGTTGGCCTGATGCAGCACTAGGTGCTTGGCTGGATGCAGCACTGGGTGCTTGGCTGGGTGCTTGGCTGGATGCAGCACTGGGTGCTTGTCTGGATGCAGCACTAGGTGCTTGGCCTGATGCAGCACTAGGTGCTTGGCCTGATGCAGCATTGGGTGTTTGGCTTGATGCAGCCACGGGTGTTTGGCTTGATGCAGCCACGGGTGTTTGGCTTGATGCAGCACCGGGTGCTTGGCTGGATGCAGCACTGGGTGGTTGGCTGGATGCAGCACTAGGTGCTTGACCTGATGCAGCACTGAGTGGTTGGCCTGATGCAGCACTAGGTGCTTGGCTGGATGCAGCAATGGGTGCTTGGCTGGATGCAGCAGTGGGTGCTTGGCTGGATGCAGCACTGGGCGGTTGGCCTGATGCAGCACTGGGCGGTTGGCCTGATGCAGCACTGGGTGCTTGGCTGGATGCAGCACTGGGTGCTTGGCTGGATGCAGCACCGGGTGCTTGGCTGGATGCAGCACCGGGTGTTTGGCTTGATGCAGCCACGGGTGTTTGGCTTGGTGCAGCACCGGGTGCTTGGCTGGATGCAGCACTGGGTGGTTGGCTGGATGCAGCACTAGGTGCTTGACCTGATGCAGCACTGAGTGGTTGGCCTGATGCAGCACTAGGTGCTTGGCTGGATGCAGCAATGGGTGCTTGGCTGGATGCAGCACTGGGCGGTTGGCCTGATGCAGCACTGGGCTGTTGGCCTGATGCAGCACTAGGTGCTTGGCTGGATGCAGCACTGGGTGCTTGGCTGGATGCAGCACTGGGTGCTTGGCTGGATGCAGCACCGGGTGTTTGGCTTGATGCAGCCACGGGTGTTTGGCTTGATGCAGCACCGGGTGCTTGGCTGGATGCAGCACTGGGTGGTTGGCTGGATGCAGCACTAGGTGCTTGACCTGATGCAGCACTGAGTGGTTGGCCTGATGCAGCACTAGGTGCTTGGCTGGATGCAGCAATGGGTGCTTGGCTGGATGCAGCAGTGGGTGCTTGGCCTGATGCAGCATTGGGTGGCTGGCCTGATGCAGCACTAGGTGGTTGGCCTGATGCAGCACTAGGTGGTTGGCCTGATGCAGCACTGGGTGCTTGGCTGGATGCAGCACCGGGTGCTTGGCTGGATGCAGCACTGGGTGTTTGGTTGAATGTGAAGAGAGAGTTTCCCCCTACCCGTGGGATTGTCCCTGGTGATAAATGCAAGAATTTTAAAAATTGATTTCCTTAAACGCAGTTATTGGTGTCCTTAATGGGTAACATGTATTAGATGTAGCTTATAAACTGTACCATACTGCATCTTTCAATGTTTAACCTCCACTTAGGTTATTTTCTCATGACTTGATGTGCTATATGGCTGCATATGCCAATGTAAAGGTTTTCTTACCTTGGATTGCCAATACGCACTTCCACAGTGTGTACAACTTCATCATTGATAAGAATTAGAAATGAACTAAATTACTCCATTTTATTGTGATCAAGCTTTTGTTTTCCAGACACATGAAACAAGTTTCCTAAAAGTTGACATGGCTGACCACTTACCTCTCAAAATGGAGAGTGGAACATCATCATCACTGTCATCGGAACTGAGCAGTGCTGCCACATCAAGCACAGTCCCATGCCATCTTTCTTTTCTATACTTCATGGTCGCTCGAGAGCCAATACATGGCACGCCTTTTTGGAACGGACCATGGCATATCAAAAGCTCAAATGCCACGACGTTCTCAGATCCATCCTTATCCCAACGGATTAGCAAATCTCCGTTGGGATCCATGGCGTGTTCTGTGATTGAAAAATTGAAAATTTAAATTCATGAATACTCTTAATGATCATGCATATTCAGATTTATTGTTAAGAATTACACAACATTGCTTCATGTAAATTTATTAAGAATGAAACAGGTTAATGAAAAGGTGAATAAAAATAAACAAAAGGTTGGAAGCATATGGTTGGAATAAAATGTTGGAAGCATATGGCAAATGTAATGTTCTAATTATGTTGTCTGTGAAAAGTTAATCCACCATATGTAAAATAAAAATCTGAATTTGTGTACGCATAGTGAATTTCATGCCTTTGTGTGGTCTTTTAAATTTTGCTTCAAAATTTCTGTAATCTTAATTTGTCTTTAACAATACAATCTACAGTATATCTGAATATATTATTCTGGAGAGTCTAGACTTCTCACCAATGCAATCTACAGTAGATCTGAATAAATTACTTTGGAGCATCTAGAATGAGACTAGTTCAGAGAACGAAGATTGTATTTATTTGTAAGGCCTTAAGATAAAACATGACTCACTTAAATTTTTGTCATTGACAATGTCACTTGTCTGATACTTTAAAAAAATAGCAACGGTTAAGTAAAAATGTCCACATTATTGTCCAATTCAAATCATGACATATATCAGAAACGGTCAGTGTTACTGCACCCAACCCGAATGCAAAGCGTTGTGGCTGTGAACATCAGCACACTTTAGAATCTAGGTCTAGAACTAGTAGCAGTAGTAGTAGTACTCTTTGCATTCGGGTTGGGTGCAGTATTAAACACTGATGTGAAAGGCAGTGTATACAGCCACACGCGTGTGGTTGTATCCGAACCACGTATGGCTAGATACAGCCACACGCCGGCATTAACATGTACCATATGGTATATCACCACGTATTGTACATGTATATCACTGATCACCGTCATCACAATAAAAATAACCTTATTTTTTCATTAAATTCTTACATTCTACGCCACTTTAATTTCCTTGAATCGTTTCAATTTCTTTCTCATCGTCTTCTCTCCTGGATTTTCTAGTCTTGTTACAAAGGTCGTCTGTTTAACAGCAAATTTTCACACTTTTTCTAGTCCATTCTGGCTTGCTTTCGCGACGGCTCTGTCAGTCTGTGCACAGTACATAATACATGCTCATTATTTACTAACTTTAAGTTTAACGTTGTAACGTTAGACTAGATCTACCGTTACGTTAAAAGTTAGATAACCTTGTATGTGTACGACATGAGCAGATGAGTGATCTAACTGTTACACTGTAACTTAGATCTAGACCTAATCCAATTTTTGACAGCTCTGACCAAGAAGCAGTGCACCTGCATGATTAATTGGCCCCACTCTCGCTCTCTACTCAACAGTATTAGAGTCTAGGCCTACTCATTCACCTGATTCTATTCTAAGTTAGGCTGGATGGATTAGGCCTACCTCCATCGTAATTAACACAAAAAATAGAATAAAAAAGTTAAGCCTTCTCGTGAAATAAGCCACTGCCGTGAAAAGTCAATGGGGTATGTGAACCCTCATAGGCATTAACACGCAATAAACTGCATATGTACAAAGTGAATGCGGGGTGACTTATTTCACGAGAATGCCAAAGTTAACTTAGGCCTACTCACACTCACACGAAAAGAAATGAATGGGGCTGACAAAGCGGACGATTTCACAAATTAAACTCAAATCATTGATTTTCTACTTAATGTGACACTCTCTAAATTGTTTTCTCTTTTATAAGCCTGAAATTATGTTGGAAATTAAACAATCAACATATTCTCATTATTTTCTGAGAAGAAACAACATTTTATTTTGCTTACCGGAGATGCAGCACCCGCTGACGTGTTGTTAGGGCCTTTCTACCGGGAACAAGAGCCGAATTTTCGCGGCACTGCAAAATGACCCAATTTTATACGCATGCGCATTGTGTGCGAAGGCCCTTCTGCTGGGAAGAACACTTGCTGCCGAGATGCTAGGGCCCTTTTTCAATTGATGATTACGTAATTATTACGTCGTTTTGTATCATCTGGATTAGATAATATGAAAGAGCTTTCAAAACTCTATCAAATAAACTGAAAAAACGAAAATCGATTTTGTGGTCGAAATTTCGTGTTAGGGCCCTTCTGCCGGCGAGGCGACGATTTATCGGTTGATATTTCTCAGTCGTGTGAACACAACATGAAGATCTTCACTGAAATTTCAGAGAAAAAAGTGGAGGACCTTCATCAAGTGCCTCGATCTACCGTCTTCGCGCGAGCTTGATCCAATGCAAGCTCTCTTGAAACGGTTCCTGCCTGAGCTCCTTTGGAATGCCGATGCAGAATCTCAGCAGTTATACAGACCTGTTTCGAATATGATTATGCAGGAAAGATCTTGGAAATAGCTGCAGTGACACAGATTCAGGACTACCTCGAATCGAATGGACTACATGCAGCAACCTAGTCAGCATATCGACCCTGCTGCAGCGTAGAAACTGCCCTGCCACGAGTCCACAACTAGACAACGATCTTCTTAATTAAATGCACTTGTTAATTGAGAAGAGGCAGTTCTTGTTCTATTAGACTTTACGATTGCATTCGCAACCACTGATCACCGGATCCTCCTATGTCGTCTAGAAGAGCTCTATATGGCTTTTCGGAGACAGTCCTTCAATGGTTCTCCTCGTACAAGGTTCAATGTCACATCTGATATTGTTATGGACACATTCCTCAACGATATGTAACATGGCCACTACTGTTTAGCTTGTAGTTCACCTATTAAAGATATCGTCAAGCTATACATGGACTTGATGATCTATGCAGATGACACAGAGATATAGGTAACTTTCAAACCAAAAGAATGCGATCTTGCAGTGGAAAAACTTAAAGCCTGTATCAGAGACATCCGGTTATTGGCAAATTATACGAACTATCTTGCAATAAAATGACAAGAAAACCGAAGTGATGCAGTTTACGTCCAAGTTCCTGGGAACAAGGAGCATCATCTCACCCGTACTTGTTGGAGAGACCAGCATCACACCTACCTCTGAAGTAAGAAAACCTGGGAGCCCTCGTGGATCATCATCTGACGATGACTTTACATGTGTCCAGGTTATGTCGGTCAGCTATGGCTTATGGCGACCATTAGGAAAAAAATACTGGACCGGAAAACAACTCTAATGGTCGTTCACGCATTATTTTGTCACATCACGACTTGATTCATGCAACTTAACACATAAGGATGTATTCCAGATCCAGTCTATCCAAAACACCGCTGCCGGGATCATAACGAGATCTCGACGCCATGAACACATCAGCCCCATCCTCCATATACTTCATTGCGTGGTTACCCAGCATCCATAAACGCATACAGTTCAAATCCTCCTTTTGACATTCAAATCTTTGCCAGGTACAGCTCCATCCTACATCCAGGATCTAATCCGCCCAATGTTACATCCCGACAGGCTCCCTCAGATCACAACATCAAAATCTTTTTCATCTTAAGACCTATAAGGACTTGTTAAAATCTCAACCTCATGTTATGGTACGTTCATTTCTTCGACTTTGGAAACTAAGATAATATGTCACAAGTATCTACATTAAGTAGGAACAGTAACTTTTTACACCATGGGCTATTTCGTTTTCTTGACTGACATCAAGTTATATATACAGACTATAACCAGATAACACTAATTAGACCGTACTCTAATCTTCCATCAGGATATGGAGGACTCCATTTATGACAGGGTCGTACCAGTTACGCTGCTACCCCCTACCAAACCCCTTTCCACTTTGTCAATCTCAGTGTTTCTTCGTTTATATGTTTTTACAAAAATTATTCCTGTTATTTTTCTTCTCGCATTTTTTTCTTGCGACATTTCTTCGTCCATTTTTCTTATCTTTCTTTTTGTTGTTGCAATCTTTCTTTACTTTTATATTTCCTCCTCTTTTATGTTTCCAGTTCACAAAGAAAACATAAATGTCATTGGATATTTCAGCTCATACCTATAAATAGACAAAGTGAAAAAAAATGGGGAACGGGAGAACGTCCACACAGTTTTAAATTGAGCACACTTATTAAAAACTTTATCATTCACGAATATCAGATAAGAGGCCGAAGTCAGCTGGTGATTAATATGAATGCTCATTTAATTAAACACGTGCCCATAGTTTATATTTGAATGACGAAAAATAGAAAACCTGTATTATTATCATCATCATCCTTATAATCATATATAAGCCTGTATTCTCTAGATTGACAGGATTATAGGTCCACGCTTAAAGACCTCAGCCTGACCGAATTTTGAAATATACCCTTTATTCATCCACGGGGAGCTATATATTTTCTGAACAAATTGAAACCAACTTCATGAGATTCCGTTTCCTGTGGAATGAGTAACAGCGTCCCGAATGTTGAGCCCCGGTGGTTTGGGCCCCGTCTCTGAGGAACGCTACTTTGCGGGGGGTGAAAATTTGATGACATATCGTGTAGACGCACTCGGAGCTGTATACATGACATGTCGTCACACGTCTAGCGACCCCCTGCAGTGTTACGCCATAGGGAGGGGGCGGACCAAAACAATTATCTTTTTTATTTTTTATGGATAAACGGAGACGAAAATTTATGAATAATCAGGGTAATTATATTCTTTGTTTACTAAGCTTTACGTCAATATATGGTTGTTTTGGGTCAGGCTGAGGTCTTTAATATAGCGGAATCCATTCTCAAAAGAGCATGCCATGCAAGTGAACTACTAATTTGGAGTGGATCCCACTATAATTTAGATACGTAGATTCAACTCGAAAGGAAGTGATCCCTAATACGACTCCTTTTAAAGGGAAACTTGAGTTCCGGGCCCCGTTGCATAAAACTTATACCATTAATGGTAGCTCTGCTATCAATGGTAACTACCATGGTAACATCACTCAACAGCCAATCAAAATCAAGGTTTCCTTGGGAGTTACCCAGGGGGGTCTGTCCTCATTGCAAGGGGGGGGTATCATGCGCGACCAAAAAATCACGTAAAAAGGGTTGTTTTTCACGATCAGGCACGTTACGTACGTAACGTGAATAGGGTCTCAAAATCACCAAAATCAAGAAAAAGGGTATCTTTTTCAAAGTGATGAATTACGCATTTAGGGTCATACTTAGGGTCATTCAACACTAGAACAAGTTAAAATCACCATTTTAGCTGAAGTATCCCGTGAATTAAGGAAGGAAAAAATATCAAAAATATCCACAAAAGTTCCAAAGGGGTAGTAAAAACTGGTATTGCTTGCTTAGGGGGGTTACAAACAATTATTACTTACTTAGGGTAGCAAATTACCCAACTCACGGGTAATCATACTTATTTAGGGTGTATTTTTTGGCACCACGTAAATACTTGCTTAGGGTGCTTTTGGTGAGTCTTTGGTCACGCATGATACTCCCCTTGCAATGAGGACAGACCCCCCTGGGGGTTACCATTGATGGCAAAGTTACCGTTAATGGTAAGTTTTATGCAATGGGGCCCTGGGAAAGGTAAAAAATAATTTGTGAGCTTTCTCATTCTTTTTATGTTAGTTTGGAAGATTATCATATAGATATGTCCCCTGAAAAGGATTGCCCTTCAAATGCTCTCACATTCAAAATATGACAAAGAACATTTGTTTGTAGTCCCATATACACATTTCTGCGTGCAGTGCATGTGACTCTCAGCAGGATTGAGTCAATTTCTTATCATTTTCGTGATTCCAAAACCGCATACACCAATTCTTATGTGCTATATAATAAACCCTTTCCAATTGCTCTGAGAAAGTTTCTTTCACAATTCAATCTCATGACCAGAACTCAACTTTATCTTTAACCCTAACTGCACTGGGGGGGGGGGGGGGGGGGATGTATGCGCATGTCATTAAAATTGCTAATCGCTCCATATATTGTGTACAGTTACATGCTGATTAAAATTAATCACACCATCAGATTCAACATGTGAAGATCTATCGAGATGCAAATTTTCAAGTTCATTGGACATTCCGTTTCCGATATCAATGGGTGGTATTTTCATGGAGCAAAATAGCCCAGTTCAGTAAGGGTTAAACGTGGATACCCATTCCTCTGCATCGAGAGCGTATAGTTATCTGTCTGCACAATTCATTTCCAAATACCGTTAACCTGGCAACTTGAAATCTTATGATATCTGTGGGCCCCTAAACCTTTTGGGGCTTTTGTCGGTATAGATCTGAAATTTGTCGGCAGAAATGAACCGACAGAATGCAATACATATTACACATGTCGACAACATCTGTGATTTATCGACGAAAAGAGTGAAAGAAATACACTTATTTTAAAATTTAAAAATGTGGACTTTTTAACTCGCTCCTCTCGCTCTCCCAAAAAGTGTAATCTAGTTCTAAATGCAAATGGACTGACAAAGTGGTTGTGTGTCTTTACCGATTGTAACATGCCCTATTTTTCTAAAGGAAATAGTAAGCCAGTTCGGAGAATCTGCGAATGAGTATAGGTAAAGGTTACTTTGTTAATTTATTAAACTCATTAAGACAAAATACTGGATAATGTCCTCATAATGTCATGTAATCATTATTCATGTTACAAACCAACAGAGCATTCTATGATCTTTTTTCTTTTACCCCATTACAGGGAACTTTATTTCACACAGTTAAAATCACAATTATGGACACATAAATAGATAACATATAGGAACATTACCTCAACATAATCACTAAAGATTCCACTTTCTTGTCATTTCGCACTTTCATAATACTGTTTAAATAAAACATCAATTGATATTTCCAATCTTTCAAAAGAACGCTAGCATTTACGTACCTACTCTTTTTCAAGTACTTAACATGATATTTTGTAAATTACATATTCAGCAAAATTAATCACAACAATTATCAACAGATCAAAATATTGCCTGGATTTTCTATGTCATAAAATATCTAAACCACAAAAATGAAATATCAAACGCATTACAATTCTCCAGAACATAGTTACATTTTTACATCCTAGCATCAAATGATGTGTTGTTTCAATAACTTTACAATCTTCACAAAAACCATTATATATTATTTTCCATTTATACAGGTTATATCTTGATGGCATAATCATATGCAAAAGTTTAAAGTTCAAGTTTGATTTTATATTATGTCGTATTTCATGGAATTAAAACACCAGAACTGAATCCCAAATATAACTGGAAGGCAGCACCAGCCGCTGTTGCCAGGTGTTAAAAACTGATGAATTAACTTGCCTTGTCCCTACAATCAAACGAATAAAAATGTTTTGATTTCATACTTGAAATGTTTAAGTTATCACCTGTTGATATTTGCATAATGTTGGGTTCTCTTCTTCTCTCGTACGTAATTTATATAACCATGATTTCGGAAATTCTTTCTTAAGTTTTTAAAGCTTTTAAGAAAATAGAAATGTGGGTAAGTTATATAAACGACGCATATGATTTACATCATTCCAGTGTCCTTGACGTTACATATTTCACTTTTAAAATTCCCACTATTTCCAATGACATGACTTGAAAAAAGCATCCGATTATGAAAAAATAATGTTGCTGTTATTCCAAAGTATCTCGTCTTCGATATTTTCATCTTAAGTCGTTTCCACATATTTCATGATTGACTAAGTACAGCATTCCATGATACACAGGAGGAAGAATATTCTTTTAAAGGGAAGACAAAAACTATTTATGTAGCACCTCCGTCACTTTGGAGATTATTCTAAGTGCACTTGGGGTCACTCGTACTTCGAACTGGCCATGGTCTCTTCTAGGGGCGGATCCAAGATTCTACAGGGGGGGGGGGGGGCACATTGATCTCCGAAAATGTTCTGACAAGCAAACACCCCCAACCGTTCAAAATTGACAAGCGAAAAAAAAAAAAAAAAAAAAAAAAAAAAAAATATTAGTTAAAAAAGGAGGGGGCAACATTTTTAAAAAGAGAGGGTACAATTGCAAAGGGGGGAGGGGGCACGAGCCGGAAGTGCCCACCCCCCCCCCCCCCCTAAATTTGCCAATGGTCTCTTCTTCCAATAAACTTCTTTCTCGACACTTCCACTGTCAGGCATAAACTTTCTTCTTTTAAGACTCCACACACTGGATTACACAACACACACATTTACTTCTTTGCAGCAGTTTTGTTTGTAATTTGTTTGTTTGTTGAACATCATCATCATGACATCATGAGCGCAAAATAAGCAACTTGCAGGCCTCACATGATTTGCTAAGTTTCATCGTGGCAATGTGAGAAAACTCAAAGTTCAAGAAAGTTATTTTCAGATAATATTATGGTCCTATGGCTACAGTGTCCACGAACACATCCAACCAGTGTCTACATGACTATCCTATCAAAGTCCAAATTAATGCAGTCGATGGAAATAAGCTGCAGGGGCTGTAAGGTCATAAATAATATACATTACCATTCGACATGCATTTCTTTCCACAGCTTGGATCGCTGTCCAGACCTTGATTAATCAACAATACAAAAACCCTGCTTACATTGGATTACGCCCTGGAACACCATGTCATCTGTACTAAATCTTCTCCTGAGGGTGTTCGAGTACATCGGGATAGCCAATCTCCTGACCACCATCACCCTCTGTCTTCTAACATTCTGGTTTCTCCGCATGAACTACTCGGCGTCGTTCTACTACCGTCTTCCCCCTGGGCCGCCCGTCATCCCCCATCCTCTTGATTTCCTCATGGCGCTGTTCCCGACGCGGAATCCGTTCGGCAGGCTGGTTCAAATAAGTAAGAGGTAAGGGGTAAATGTTTAAGTACTGCCATTTTATTTTACATTTATGTTTCTACTTAGGAATGATTGATCGGTTCAATATAGTGCTGCTCCACACGAGGCGTCATGTCGTTATTACCTGTGCTAATCAAGACAATTAGCTTTGCCATTTCACTTTGTCTTTTCTGTTCAATGTCACTCTCTCACGGTGCGCCAAAGACAACGCCAATCGCTGACAGAATCCGTCCTTCAGCATTTATTTATTTATTTATTCTTTTTCCGTTTCACATAAACAAAATATAAAGAAACATGACATAATAAATATAATACAGCAAAGTTGTTCGAACATGTGTCATATAGAATACATGAAAATATCATAATTCTTGAAAAAGGATCAGCAACATAACAACACTTTAGCTTATAATAAGTGTAAAACGGAGGGACTTGCCAGAAAGAAGCAAAGCTTGTGAGAGGCAAGCCCCTGAACTTAGTTTCAATACGTTTTAATCCAGGGGGAAAATGAAAAAATGTATAATGAAGACATAATATATACAATATATAAGAAGTTATAAAAGTATAACTAATAACAAATATAACTAGAAATGTGCATTCCTCGTGCCGCGCAATGCGAAATGTATCCCCCGGCGCTGGCAGCGATTTGAAGGAGGGACAAAGACCCTCCCCCATCCCCTCCCTCAAACAAAAGGATGGTGTAGAAATTGCCGCCAGTGGCCCGGAATATTGTCAACACCAGGAGCAGCATTACCAAAACGATTTGTGTAGATTAGAGTATAATGCATTTTTATAGAAAATTCGGAAGAAATATGACCTCAGAGCGCACATAAGACATCCACTAAAATATGACCTTTGATCCTATGAAAGACGGAACACTAGAGGCAGCATCACCAAAAACTGTAGAGGTGTAATCTATAATGGAAC
The DNA here is from genome assembly GCA_025617745.1 of Heliocidaris erythrogramma. Taxonomy (NCBI): domain Eukaryota; kingdom Metazoa; phylum Echinodermata; class Echinoidea; order Camarodonta; family Echinometridae; genus Heliocidaris; species Heliocidaris erythrogramma. Next base: position 25,667,359 of record CM046856.1, read on the forward strand.
TATATACAAAATTTGAATGAAATCCGTCAAGAAATGCAGAAGTAAGAGTGCACAAAAGGGACAAATGAGCTTTGACCCTATAAAGGACGGAACAATGAGGGCAGCATCACCAAACAGTAAAGATGTGTAGATTATACCAAGATACATCTCCATACAAAATTTGAAAGAAATCCATCAAGAAATGTGGCCTGCAGAGTGAACTCACGCCATCCCTTGAAGTATGACCTTTGACCCTATAAAAGACGGGACACTGGTGGCAGCATCACCAAAAACTACAGGTTTTTAGATTACACCAAGGGACACCTTCATGCAAAATTTGAACGAAATCCGTCCAGAAATGCAGAAGTAAGAGTACAAGAAATGGAAAAATGACCTTTGACCCTATAAAGGACGGAACAATGAGGGCAGCATCACGAAAAATTAAACATGTGTAGATTATACCAAGATACATCTCCATACAAAATTTGAACAAAATCCATTGAGAAATGTGGCCTGCAGAGTGCACTCACGACATGTCCTGAAGTATGACCTTTGACCCTATAAAAGACGGGACACTGGTGGCAGCATCACCAAACACTATAGGTTTTTAAATTACACCAAGAGACACCTTCATGTAAAATTTGAACAAAATCCGTTGAGAAATGTGACCGCCAGAGCGCACACAAGAGTACACACAAGACATCTATCAAAATATGACCTTTGACCCTATAAAAGACGGAACACTGGGGGCAGCATCACCAAAATCTATAGGGTTCCAGATTTTACCAAGAGACACCTTCATACAAAATTTGAACAAAATCCGTTGAGAAATGTGACCGCTAGAGCGCACACAAACTTTCCCCAAAAATATGGCCTTTTACCCTATAAAAGACGGAACACTGGGGGCAGCATCACCAGAAACTATAGGGGTCCAGATTTTACCAAGATACACGTCCATAGGAAGTCTGAAAGAAATTCGTCGAGAAATGTGACCGCTAGAGCGCACACAAGAATGTGACGCGGCGGCGGCGGCGGCGAAACGCTGCTGAATCCAAAGTATCCTCCGGCATACTGCCGGGGGATACAATAACAGGGGGCAGAAAGAGAAGGTGCAGGTAATTATGAAAAGACTGCAGGGGTACGTGTATGGAACGTCAGGTCGTTAGGCATGCTTATATGATTTCAGTTTTAAGAAAATGTTATACGAAGCCACGAAGGTATAATATAGGTATGGATATGTTATAGTTAATTGTGTATTGACTTGACCTGTTTCTGTGAGTATTGACAGATTAACATTTTTTAAAGCATACGTTTAAAAGCATTAATACTAGGGGATTCTTTAAAATCATGAGGCAGAGAATTCCAGTATGCAGATCCAGAGTAAACAAATGAGTTCTTTGCAAATAAAGTTCTTGTTAATGGTAGATGATAGTAGTTTCGTTGTCTAGTTGGGTAGTAATGTATAGAAGTATTCTTGCGGAAAATATTAGAAAAAATTGCGGGGAGATTGTCTTTACTTAATTTGTACATGAATTGGCCGAGTTGGAAAAGATATATGTCATTTACTTTCAGAATATTGTTTTCAAAGAATAATATATCGGTATGTGATCTAAATTGCGTTTGAAATATTATTCTTAGAGCCTTTTTCTGCAAAAGTAATATCCGGTTTAATTGTGTTTTTATTGCACATCCCCAAGCTATAATTCCATAATTAATATATGGAAAGATCAATGTGAAATAAAGTGTCAGCAATGTTCGAGAAGGAAGAAAATGTTTGAGTTTATTAATGATTCCGATATTTCTAGAAATTGTTTGGCATGTGCTGTCGATATGAGGTTTCCATGATAATTTGTTGTCAATAAGAACTCCTAAAAATCTTGTTATAGAAACATTATCAAGAACATGGTTATCAAAATGTATACTGCCCGGTAAACTATTGATTACTAAATAACATGTAATTTGTTTTCTGGAGATTAAGTGAAAGTTTGTTTGACTTGATCCAACCGGTCACATATGTCAGTTCAGAATTTACAATTGTAATAAGTTGATTAACATCAGCATGAGAAAAGAAAATATTTGAGTCATCAGCGAAGAGTATGAATGACAGTAAATTAGAAGATTTTTGTATATCATTAATGTACGTAATGAAAAGTAGAGGGCCAAGTAGGCTACCCTGCGGCACGCCACAAGTAATTGGAAGAGTAGAAGAATTGCCATTGTTAACCGATACAAATTGAGTCCTATTAGTGAGGTAACTCCTGAACCACTCCAAGGCCTTCCCTCTAACTCCATAATGACAAAGTTTATGTAGAAGAATATCATGGTTTATGGTATCGAAGGCCTTGGAGAAGTCCAGGAAGATACCAACAGTGTGACAACCTTTATCAATAGAAGTGGTGACTTTATCAATAAATGACAAAATTGCATGAGAGGTACTATGGTTTTCCCGAAACCCAAATTGGGAGTTTGAGAAAATGTTGTGTTGTTTGAAAAAATGTGTTGTTCTTGTATGGACAATTTTTTCAAGAATCTTAGATAGCGAGGTTAGTAGGGATATTGGACGATAGTTAGAAACAAGTTGACTGTCACCTTTTTTGAAAAGAGGAATAACTTTTGCAATTTTCATTTTATTAGGGACCCGTCCTGTGTTAAGAGAAATATTAAAGATGTGCACTAAGGGATCAACGATAGCTATGATAATTTTCTTTAAAAGGAAATTAGGAATGCCGTCAAACCCAGGACTTTTCTTATTCTGCAGATTGCTGACAATATTGATGATTTCACTCGTACTTGTAGGATTGAAAAACATGGAATTAGGGTTAGGATTGTCAAGGAAATCATTGAAAGATTTATTAGCTTGCGGCACTTCCTTCGCCAGATTGTTACCAACTTGTGAAAAATATGAATTAAACTTTCCTGCGATAAGGTTATTGTCATCGGTTAAGGTATTGCTTGTTTTTATTTTTGTGATTGAAGAACTCTTTTTCTTTTTATTCAATGCACCATTAATAATTTTCCATGTGTTCTTGGTATCATTTTTGTACATATTAAGTTGAGAAGTGTAGTATTCCTTTTTTGCAATACGCAACAAAGAGGTGAGGGTGTTTTTATAAGAGGTGTATTTAGAACGAGAGACATCACTTGGTTTGGAGATATATCTATAATAAAGATTGTTCTTTCTGTTGATAGATCTCAAAAGCGATTTTGTAATCCAAGGGTGAATTGGAATCTTTTTATAATTTGTTTTCCGGTTGGTGATAAGGGGAATATGTGTATCTAAAGAAAAGGTCAATTTGGCGATAAAAGAGTCATAAGCTACATCAACATCTGAGGAGTCGAAAACAGTCGACCAATCTGTACTCCCCAAATCATTGATTAGATGGGTAATGTTTTCGTCATTTATTTTACGATATGGAGTATTAAACGTTTCTTTACTAACAAGTTTGTTTGTACAAAACTTAACAAAAATTGGAAAGTGATCAGAAAGGTCACTAAGGATAACACCAGCTTTTGGGGTAGGAGAAGTTATATTGCTGAAAATATTATCAATAATAGTGGCAGAGTTATCTGTTACTCTCGTTGGTTTAGTGATAAGTGGTAAGAAAGAATTAGATAAAAATATTTCAAGAAACTCTTGCGAAGTATTGTTACAATTAGCTAAGTTAAAGTTGAAATCCCCCATAAAAAAACAATCTTTATTTTTCAACAGAGGATTTAGTAAAAGTTCATTCAGGGTGTCCATAAAATTGTGAGTATTCGATTGTGGAGGTCGGTACAAAACACCCAGTATCAAGTTACTCATAGTCAGGTCTGTTAAAGGCCAAGTCCACCCTAATATCAAGTTGATTTGAATAAATAGAGTAAAATTAAACAAGCGTAACAGTGAAAATTTCACTGAAATCGGATGTAAAATAAGAAAGTTACGGCATTTTGAAGTTCTGCATTATTTCATGAAACAGTGATATACATAAAATGGGCGGTATGCAAATGAGTGAACCGATGATGTCATGCACTCACTTTACCTTATGTATTTTATAATATGAAATATCATATATTTCATTTATTTTGCTTCAATAATGTTAAACATGGTTTGACTCCATATGGAACATGTAAAATCATCATTATTATAACTTCTTTTCATACAAGGAAGGGATTCTTTATTATCACATCTATAAAAATTAAAATTAATGAACATTACAATATTATTGCAGTTATTAAGGTTAATTTAATCTAACTGGTCGATCTAACCTTTGTGGTAGAAAATGAAGCCCTTCAACATTTATTTTGTGAGTATATCATACAATATGTGACCAGGCATCGCAAAACCACCAAAAAGTCGCCAGATATGATTTTTTTTAGTTAAGGTCTTATTCTGAAAGAGGATATTCTCAGCTTTAAAATGATATAAAACTCATTAGGATTGGATGTTCCTAATTCACTGTACAAAAAATAGAATTCACAGTCCATCATAATGTTACTTCTGAGAAATAAGGGTTTAAAGTTTGCAGTCTATTGAAGCACTCTGACTTGCAAGGTGTTGTGCCAAGGTGTTGTGCTCAATGAAAATTTCTATGAAGGGATTATCAGATTGTCCTGTTATGGGAGATCAAAATGAGACAAGTATTCAGGGTCGTAAAAAAAGAAAAGCAATACCACAAAATCCAGAGAAGACATACAGAAGTCTAATACCACTTTTAGATTGTTTTGTGCCTCCAAATTTTTAGATTACTTAGAAAAAGGGATACTCTTTCAGGAAATACCCAAAACTAAAATTTGACCATGCCAACCAAAAACACATTAATTGAGATCTAACTGAAAACACAGTGCGACTTTTTGGTTGTTTAATTTGTGATGCCTGGTCACATATGTGTTTATGCATAAATTAGCATAAATGAATATTAAGATGAAACAAAATGAATTTGATGATTTCATCAGATTCACCTTAATATGAAAAATGGAGAAACTAGTGTATATATTTTTACATGTATTTTATTTTATTTATTGATTGATTGATTGTTTTGGGGGTTGTTTTGTTTTGTTTTGTTTGTTTTGTTTTTTTTTGGGGGGGGCGTTGTTTTTTGCCTAAATTAGCATTTTAAAATAGGATGCTATTCATCGATTTCGTGGCACCTTATCTAAAATTAACGCTTTTAATACATATGACTCACAGGCAAAAAATTGTGCTTTTGTAAATTCTGTCCCCCAAATTATGTTATGGCTATTGGTGGTGGTCGTTGAATGTTGAATTTGTTTGTCAGAGTTTTGTTCCCTTGTCAGCCACCCTCTGTCGGATGGCTGCACGTAGTCCACGACAGTGCATATGCATTTAAAAGATTTCTCACATTTTTCTTTCGATTTCTATAGATATGGTGACATAGCATGTCTTCAGCTCGGAAAGAACATGAGGATTCTCATTTCTAGTCCGGGTATTGTCAAGGATCTCATCGTGAAGCAAGCAGATGTTACTTCAAACAGAAAAGCGCCCCTGTTCTTTACGAACCTCATGAATTATTCAGGTAAATTCTCATGTTACACATGTATGTTTTTATTATCATGATTATTACATCAGTTTATAAAATAATCTGGGAGGGTGGTTATTGCAAGAACAATTATTTTAGATTCTCTCTTTCTAAAACGTGTTGTTGCATTCGAGAAACCTCTTAATCTTTTGTCTCTTGATCTTTTGTCTCTTGATAAAACTTATTGTTGCAATACCAACACATTAATAGCGGACGAAAATAGCATCCACGACTACAAAACTCGTCCTAAACTACCATTGGGGTAGACAGGTCCTCATCACGGGGGGGGGGGGGGGGGGGATTATTCTCCCAAAGATATATTTTTATATATGGGTGTGTGTGTGTGTGTATGTGAGTGAGTGAGGGTACGTGCATATATATATATATATATATATTTATATATTAACATTATTGTAAGGAAATAACATATACAACAGCTTTGGCAATTCTCGTGGAAATAAATACAAAGTGAAAGAAATGCGAGAATAACGTTGCCTAGCTCAATCAAAGTTCCCCAGAGCTGTCCTCCCTTTTTGAAATTTTTGCAAAGGCTGAAAAAAAATGTCTCCGCCGGGAATCGAGCCCGGGTCGTTGGCTTAGTTGAGGATTTGTCAATCTGTCGGTCAATTGAATCTGGTGTCGCCGAAACCACAAATTTGTCTCCGTGGTCTAGTGGTTAAGGCATTGGCGTTCTAAGCCAACGACCCGGGTTCGATTCCCGACGGAGACATTTTTTCAGCCTTTGCAAAAATTTCAAAAAGGGAGGACAGCTCTGGGGAACTTTGAGCTACGCAACGTTATTCTCGCATTTCTTTCACTTTATATATATATATATATATATATATATATATTAATTCTATATACCAAAGAAAATATATTCATTAATATGAAAACGACGACAGAATTGTACATGAATATTTAATTTTTACTCATTTCCCCCTGAAAGCTGGGGGAGGATTGTACGCACGATCCCCCACTTCAAAAAGCGGGGGGGGGGGGGGGGATGCATCCCCCCCCTGCTATGTACGTCCCTGATAATACAATTGCAAAAATAGTTCTGATAAAACACATTTAGCCCACGAAAGACTTTCTTTTCTTTGAGCATCAAAAAAAAAATGAATTACTTATTATCTTTATCCTTCTATCATTTCTCTATCTTCTGTTATGTTATTCCTTGATTTTATCCTTCTATCAATTATCTTTCTATTCTACCTTTCCTTATGTTATTCTTTGATTCGTTTTACACTCTTAGAAAAAATGGTGCTTATGGGGTACTCATTAGCTCCAAACTGGTGCCGGATTTTAAAGGTGTCTACAAGTTCCATTAAAAGAACCTTAGCCATTGAGCTTAAAAGGACCTCAGCCATTGAGCTTAGATTTCTCCACCTTTTGTTACGCGTATTAGTCTTTATCATAATCTGTAGATATTATTTAAACATGTCCACGATAATAACTATCTGCATTCGTCATTTTCAAAATACTTTGGTTTGATACAAATTGTATAAATGTGTTCTATTGCATGTTGTTATAATTTATTGATTTATTATGGATATATTGTATTTTTTTCGAAGGACGATAAAATATTGCTCAAGAGTAGGCTAGCTCTTTGCCAGCGCTCGTGATGAGCACCTTTAAAGGTGTCGATGAAAACCTTTTCAAAAGGAGCTTAGGGACACCCTAAAAGGTGGCACTGGTGTGGCAAATATAAGCACCTTTTAAAGGTACTCAAACAAACCTTTTTTCTAAGAGTGTATCATCTTCTCGTCCGTCTTTCCTCTTCATATTCATTCTTCTATCATATCTCTATCTTTCGTTATGTTATTCTGTTTTTATCCTATGATTTCTTTGCTCTCCATCTTTCCATTCGTTATGTTATTCTGTGTTTCCTTTTATCATATTCTCTCCCTTCTTTCCCTATATTACTCTTAATAATTTGATCACTTCTTTATATCATTCCTTATTTTTATCTTAATTTAGTATAAATTATCTTTCCGTTCGTTATGTTTTTCTGTGTTTTTCTTTTTATCATCTTCTCTTCCATCTTTCCTGATATTAGTTTTTATATTCATTTTTCTATCATTTCTCTCTCTTTCTGCCTTTCGTTATCTTATTCTTTATTTTATCCTTCAATAATTTTTTTTGCTTTCCATCTTTCCATCCATTATTATCTTCTCCCACTCGTATTAATCATTGCTCTACATGTATCCTTCGTTATGTTATTTCGTTTTTATCCTATCATTTCCCTCTCTATCTATCGTTATGTTATGCTTTCTTTTTATCCTCATTTATATCATTATATCATTTTCTGCCTTCCAATTTACTTTCGTTATTTTATTCTTTGTTTCCTTTCATTATCTTTTTTCCATCTTTCCTTATGTTAATATTTTATCCTTCTATCATTCGCTATTTCCTTAACCTTTTTTTTCTTTCCATCTTTCCTTTCGTATGTTATTCTTTTTTTTTCAAATTATCATCTTCTCTTCCATTTGCCTTGTTACGCTTCATATCTTTATACTTCTATCATTTATGTCTCTATGTTTATGTTGTCTTTTGTTTCATCCTCTCATATTTTTATATCCACCTGTCATTTCGTTATGTTATTCTTTGTTTCCTTTCATAATCCTCTCTTCCATCTTCCCTACCCTTCTATCCTCTCTTTGTCGTTCGTTTGTTTTTCTTTGCATTATCCTTCTATCATACAAGATGGACACCTTTTCAATTTGTCCCCTAGAAGACACCATACAATTTTTTTGGGGGCTAATTCAACCCAGCAAACGCGCCGCGCCGAGACCATCGATCTCTACGAGTGCATAGCCCTCCATGAGTGTAGAGCACAGAACTCCTAAAGAGTCTTTAGGAGTTCTGTGGTGTAGAGTACCGACATAAAGAGAGTAGCGACAACTCATGATTTGAACGCCATCCCTGATAGCAGAAAGTGGTAAAAATTACGTGATATTTACGTCGTGTTTTTCGTCTTTTTTACGTCCTGTAATTACGTCAATAGGGAATTTTAGAATTGCACGTCCACTTAGTCGACTGGTACGCAAAGACATCATTCTACGAAACTGCGCATGCGCCACTCACCCTCTCCCTCTCCTCCTCCCTGACTTGCAAAATCGAGAACGTGTTCACTTCGTTTTTGCGGTGCTCCGAAATCTTCGACGAGGTTCACGTATATGACGTCATCAGAACAGCTCAACTATTATGCTCATCCTCAAATTCGGATTGAAAAGGTAAGTTTTCAGTACCTTTTCTTGAAATCACTGTAAATTCAACGATGTTTTCTCTTTGTCGTGTTTTAAATTATCGTCTGAAGTATGAAAGTTGTACTGGCAAGTTATAAATCTGGAATTAAATCAAGTGAAGTGCAAGCGTGCACAAGTTGAGTGTGTACTTCCGGTTGACGTCGACGGTACGTACACGTCGAGTGAAATCTAAAATGATCAGAACTGTAGTCAACATGGGCAGTCCACGACGTTGACATGCGCGAATTAGTCGACTGGGACGAAGTACTTGTCCACTGCTTCTAAAAGTCCCTAATAAGACGACAACTTGCACCAACGCAAGACGTCAAGAGGACGTCTTATTTTGACGTCATCTGTACACTGTAAAAACTGAAGTGCTATATATAGCACTTTTTGAGGGCATGCATAGGGACTGCACTCAGAGTGCTATTGAATGCACACAGCGTGCTATTTCAGCACTTTCACGGGAGCTGGACCGGCTCCTTAAACTGCTAAACATTCATTAAAAAAAAAAATGATTTGGGCGAGCTTCGAACCAGGGTCCGCTGATCGAGAATTGCTGGTATTACCGCTAGACTAAGTCACATTGTACGATTCAGAGCAGATCATATTGTTACATAGTGAATTTACGACACCACATAGTTCATGTTATCTACTTGACTCCCATGACTAAACTGGATTGCAAGAAGCATTCGTTAGGCCATCGGTAACGTCAGCGCCTCTCAATCAGCGGAACCTGGTTCGAGGCTCGGCACGGTCACATTTTTTTTTTGCTGGTAAATTAGCACACTACAAGTGCTATAAACAGTATTTCAGGTGCAGTCACTATACATGCCCCTAAAAGTAGCACTTTAGTTTTTACAGTGTACAAGACGTAGAGATGACGTCAAAATAAGACGTCCTCTTGACGTCTTACGTTGCTGCAAGTTGCCGTCTTATTGACGTAATTACAGGACGTAAAAAAGACGAAAACCACGACGTAAATATCACATCATTTTTTAACACTTTCTGCTATCAGGGATTGTGTTTCCACTGCTATGCAACATTTCTATTCAATTCCGATGAGCACCTGGGTGTTCTCAAAAGAAAGAATTCGAACGCCATTTTGTTTCCAGAAAAGTGGGACGTCCATGTCGCAACTCTTTAATACAGGGACACTATACCAGTGGATAGAGCAAAACCCTCAACGTTCGATGCGACCCGGCGCGACGCGTCGCCAAGTTTGGGTTCGCAGAAAAACACCTCTACAGTACTATTTCAATACAATTTTAATTCAGCACTGTGAAGTGTTTTCCACGAGTTAACTTCAAAATCAGGCTAATCAAGTGTACCCTTACAAATTTTAGAGGCGATTTCATGTGACAATTAGTATAATGTATTTTTTAAAGTAAAAAATCAAATCACGTACCTTTCGAATAGGTAATCGTACACAGCAGACGATGTCCCACGCTATGTCCCACGCAGTCCCGGGTACTGTGTTTGAGTGAGGGCTCCTAATTTTGGTCGCGCGGCCGCATCAACTGCTCGCATAGAGCCGCGCGTACGATGCAATATCCACGTAAGATGGAGATCGATGGCCGAGACCCTTGTTTAGTAGAAGCCGTCTGTTGTCCCATAGGTAAGACAATTTTATACAACCAATGACCAGTGACCAAATTCCCTGGCAAGAGAGACCTGACATTCGTAATTTACCGCACAACATTCGAACGATCAATCATATTCAGGGGGTTGTGGTGTAAAGACACTTTTTTCGTCTGATTAGGGGGCATCATCTTCAGTGAAGGGGAACCCTGGCAGGAGCTCCGGCGTTTCAGTCTCTCGGCTCTCCGTAACTTCGGCATGGGTCGAAAGGGCATCGAGACGCGGATACAGGAGGAGGCCCGAACCCTGTGCAAAGCGTTGGAACAGCTGTCTGGCAAGGCGTTCGACCCCTTGCAGCTCACCAACGCTGCCGTTTCCAACATCATTTGCAGTATTACCTTTGGGAGGAGATTCGAGTTCGACGACCCGGTCTTTATGGATTTGATCCGGAGGATGAGAATCCTTACGAGCGGGATCGGGATTAACCCCATCATTCGGGAACTAATGATCCGATTCCCGGTATTATTCAGGACACCGTTCATGGCGAGATCCAAAGAAAATATCTTGGGACTGAAGGTGAGAAATTATTTGATATCAAAAGACGGGCACGGGATAATAATATTCGTCATAATTGTGGCGGGCTCAGTCCATTACACCTTAGATGTACTCTGTGAATATACGACCCGGTGGACTCTCCATGTTGTGAACCTTCCGTCAGTTAGAAGATTCTAATCTGTGGCATTTGTCAAGTGATTTCATGTTAAAGCCCCGTAAAGTATAAAAACGAAACATTTACAGAGTGGTAATCATTCAGATTCTAAGAGTCTTCTCTATAACTTGTCTATGACTTGTTCAATCTCTTGGTATATATCTGCCCTGCTTTCTCACACAGAATTTTATTAACAAGGAGTTGACAGAGCACATGGAAAGCTATGATTCCACCGACATCCGGGACATTATAGACATGTACCTGGCAGAAGCACAGAGACTGGCAGAAAAGAAGGCAAAGGAGGGCGGAACGAAACCGTATATAACCAAGGATGATATCTGGATGTGCGTGTTTGATCTCTTCCTCGCCGGAACCGAGACAACTTCGTCGTCACTTCTTTGGTTCCTCCTCGTGATGGCAAGTAAGGCAGATGTACAAGAAAAGGTAAAAAAACCCATTGTAATTCATTTTATATCTTTTACTTAAATGATAGGAAACCCCATAAAAGACTCTAAGATGTTGCCTTCCGTCAGAGGCGAGAAGACGAAATTACAAGATTCTAGGTCTCGTCAAATCGAGAGGAAAAATTTCGAGCAGACTAGATCCAGTGTTCTAGATTCTTGGTTGATCGGTAGTACTCACCTATAGAGAACGGCATCGAATTTTATGGCTCGATTTTCTTCTTAGACACACTGATTCCAGAGCCTCCGTGGACTCTGGACCAGTGGACTCTTAAATCTTTCGACAGGGCTAGTGGTTGGGGATTACCTTCACTTCCTTCGCTCAAAGATTCCGAAATGGAGCAACAGATCGCCGCGAGATTTGCATATAGGAATACCTTTTGCTTTTCTTTTAAAGAGGATAGCTTTGCATTATTACCTTTATTCATTTTCCCTATATAGTTTAGGTATACATAAAGATGTCCAATAATGAAATGCCCGAATTTTATGCATTTGTTTCATAAATGATGCTAATCACAGGTTATAAAAGAGATCGATCGTGTCGTCGGACGCGAGAGGAAACCGTGTGTGGACGATCGCAAGGATATGCCGTACACCGACGCCACCCTGACAGAGGTCCTTCGCTACAGGCCTGTCGCACCGGTAGGCGTGCCGCACGTCACTGCCACCGACGTCAAGGTCCGAGATTACACCATCCCGAGGGACACCGAAATTCTGATTAATATACTTGGTATACACCTGGATCCGACGTTGTGGGATGACCCGGAAGAGTTTAAACCTGATCGTTTCCTGAGTGAAAACGGACAGACCGTGGTTAAACAGGATGCATTCACAGTGTTTGGTGCAGGTAAGGATGTCTGATGCAAAATTTAATAGGGACAATGCCAATAGGATAGGCACTTAACATTATTTGTGGACGAGACATCACATTCTTTGTGAAACATGTAGGCCTTAACCCTAAAAGGACGCGAAATTCGAATCGCATTTCACGCCGCGCCACTTTATCACTTTTTTTTCAAGGCTTGCGCATATTTTGACAAAAAGTTTTCAAAAATCGGTCGTACCGTTACCGAGTCACATGACCTTTTGTGGCCTCATGGCCTCATGTCCTCATGTCAGTTTTTGTGTACTAAACGAATCGGAAATGGCATTTCCTGATATTCCTCCATTATGCAGGGATGCCACTTTTCATACAAAAGTATAGGAATTCCTGCTTTTCAATATATTTATAGCCATAGAAAACCACTTATTATGTACACAAGGGCCCATTCTAGATGATTTTTCCTACTTTTTTTTTGTCAATTCTAAATGGCATCCCTGATTATGACTTATAATTTCGTATTTAAGTTATTATAATCATCTATTCTAACTGAATAGTGGTCCATATGTGCCTTGAAACAGTAAACTTTAAAGTTGAAAAATAAATACATAAGAAATTCGTAAAACAATAGAATACATAACTGAAATCACTTTCAATTCTTTTTCTTTCATAATAATGTATGTTAATAAAGAGCTTTTTGCATAGAAATTTTATTTCCAGGGCCTTTCATTACCTACTTCATATCACCCAAAAATGTGTACATAATTTGCATAACTTATCATATTAAATTAAAAAAAGTATAAGATTTACATGAAAAACCCCATGGATTTGTGTTCTTTACGTGATTCTTGAGGTCTGTGCAAAATTTCGCGGTTATCGGTCATGTCGCGGCCGAGATATTTCAAGGCGGCCATCGTGCCCCCAGTCCTTAATACCTGCAAAATAGCCCAGTCTTTTTACGGTTAAAGACGTTGGAAAATGCTGCAATGGTATGCTGTATTATTTTCTTCATTATCATCTCATCTTTTCGTTTTCTAATCGCTCTCTTTCACTTTCACGACGATTTCAAACCAATTTGAGAGGACGTTGCCTTTTATAACAGAAGTCACTGACAAATGTATGTTATGGCAATTCATTTATCAACAAGTGGTCAGCTGCATGGTCATGCCAAGTCCCGGAATGATATCAACACTCTTTTTCTTTTACATCCTGATTCACCAGCAAGGGAAGTGTACAATCATTTTTATCTTCATTTCTACACACTTCTCAGTTCAACACACTTCAAGTTTCTCATCGAGATAACACTTAATTTAAGAACATAAATTCTACATTTTCTACTTGCCTCCTTAAAATTACTTAGAGCAATTTCTACATTTATATTCAAACCTCCTTCATCTCACCTGGAGAAACTACTTCTAATTAATATCCTTTACACTTCACGCAGACAACACTCCAAATTCTCACTTACGCTAGCCAAGTAGCTTGGTGATATTTTCTGTAGTGATTTTTATGCCTCCGCCCACCGAAGGTGGGTGCCGGAGGCATTATGTTATCGGGTTGTCCGTCCGTCCGTCCGTCCCACTTCTCGTTACCGCGATATCTGAATAATCATTTGAGGTAGGAACCTCAAACTTGGTACTAGTATGTATCCCCATACGAAGAATAACTGATTAGATTTTTGGGTAAGTCGGTCAAAGGTCAGAGGTCACAGAGGTCAATTTACATGAAATTACATGAAATTCTTGGTTTTTAGCACCGTTACCGCGATATCTCAAGAACTGTTTGAGGTAAGAACTTCAAACTTGGTACTAGTATGTTTCCCTATACGAAGATGAACTGATTAGATTTTGGGGTAAGTCGGTCAAAGGTCAGAGGTCACAGAGGTCAATTTACATGAAATTACATGAAATTCTTGGTTTTTAGCACCGTTACCGCGATATCTCAAGAACTGTTTGAGGTAAGAACTTCAAACTTGGTACTAGTATGTTTCCCTATACGAAGATGAACTGATTAGATTTTGGGGTAAGTCGGTCAAAGGTCAGAGGTCACAGAGGTCAATTTACATGAAATTACATGAAATTCTTGGTTTTTAGCACCGTTACCGCGATATCTCAAGAACTGTTTGAGGTAAGAACTTCAAACTTGGTACTAGTATGTTTCCCTATACGAAGATGAACTGATTAGATTTTGGGGTAAGGAGGTCAAAGGTCAGAGGTCACAGAGGTCAATTTACATGAAATTACATGAAATTCTTGGTTTTTAGCACCGTTATACCGCGATATCTCAAGAACTATCTGAGGTGAGAACTTCAAACTTGATACCAGTATGCATCCCCATAGAAAGATGAACTGATTAGATTTTGGGGTAAGTAGGTCAAAGTTCAGAGGTCACAGAGGTCAATTTACATGAAATTACATGAAATTACTGGTTTTTAGCACCGTTACCGCGATATCTCAAGAACTGAGGTGAGAACTTCAAACTTGGTACCAGTATGTATCCCCATAGAAAGAGGAACTGATTATATTTTGGGGTAGGTAGGTCAAAGTTCAGAGGTCACAGAGGTCAATTTACATGAAATTACATGGAATTACTGGTTTTTAGCACCGTTACCGGGATATCTCAAGAACTATCTGAGGTGAGAACTTCAAACTTGGTACCAGTATGCATCCCCATAGAAAGATGAACTGATCAGATTTTGGGGTAGGTAGGTCAAAGGTCAGAGGTCACAGAGGTCAACGTACATGAAATTAGATGAAATTACTGGTTTTTAGCCTCGTTATCAAATATATCTAGAACAGTTTGAGCCATCAACTGAATTTTGGCGGAGGCATATAGGAGACGCAGTCGCATTCATCTTGTTGTAATATA
The DNA here is from genome assembly GCA_025617745.1 of Heliocidaris erythrogramma. Classification (NCBI taxonomy): domain Eukaryota; kingdom Metazoa; phylum Echinodermata; class Echinoidea; order Camarodonta; family Echinometridae; genus Heliocidaris; species Heliocidaris erythrogramma. The sequence goes on from CM046856.1 coordinate 25,682,541, forward strand.
GTGCAATATTGAAAACACTAAAGTGTACCTATCACCTAAATAGCATAATTTGTGTCTTGCTATAGAATGTATAAAATCAACATCTAATCATTTTACATGGCATTCTGTGGGTTAACGGTTAAGAAGCATGAAAAAATTAAAAGAAAACATTAAACCTCATCGCGAGGAACCCAACTTCGAGTTGCGTTCCACGCGTCCCTTATTCTAAGCTAGCGGTAAGGGTGCGCCGAATAGTCTCCTCACAAGTCGCTGTAAAGTTTACTGGGAGTCTTGTAGATTTAATCCCGATGGCAGCTTGTCATACACCTAAACTGGGATGTCTGCAATGTTTTGGCAAAATGGTAGTGCATAAAGTGGTGCATGATGGCTGTTATTTACAATAAAACAGTGGATGTGCAAGTAAAACCCGAGACGTGGAGTCTACATCAGCTTGGATCCAACAGGAGGACGCAACGCTCTGATGATAGGTAACGCAACCTTCTGAAAGGTGGGAACTGATGGAGATGTTACTGTGGCAACCGACAGTTGGTCCCCCGTCCGGATGGTGCGAGGGTAGAAGGAATACTTGATGCTAGCGGGTATACTGAGTAGTTAAGAGGGTGATCATTTCTGCTGAGATATGTAGCTGGGGTGATGTGAGCAGGAAAAGACATATTGATGTGGTGACAGTGAATCTTGTAAAACAAGGTGCATTGTGCAAGAAGCTGGCGATTTTGAAGGGTGTCTCATCCCTGTTTGTTGACAAGTGCCGTGACTGAGGTACTCTCCGGCAGCTCGCTGTACTTTCTCAAGATTCTGTGTATTTCAACTTGCAATATCTCTTTATAGAATCAACATTAGAAGCTTGGATAAAAACCTTGAATTTATTTTGTATTTTTGTGTACAGGTCGGCGTGTATGTCTTGGCGAGCAGCTTGCCCGGATGGAATTCTTTCTCTTCGCTACTACTCTCATGCAACGGTTCCGCTTTCACTTACCCGAAGGTCAGACCGGAGACTTCGGTATCGAACACTGTCTCGGCACCCTTGCGCCAAAGAACTATAAAGTCCTAGCCCAGGAACGATAGATTCACCACTTTTTTATTTGTTAAATGTTTTTTTTTTTCATTACTGTCGAGGCTTTCATGTTCAAGTTTTTCAGTCATCTGTTAAGCCCGGCTCACACGAGGCGTTAGTTCGTCGATTACTCCAACTATTTTGAAAGTCAATGGAATCAATGCTGCAGTGGACACCCAACGCATGTGATTGGGCTTGCGAGCGTAAGAAGCTTGCAGTGTTGGGTTTGTATACAAGTTGCGCTCTTTTTGTGCTCGAGACTCTAGTTCCCAGCAGAGCAGAAACGAGTTTCCAAACGCAAAACGAACGAACGCAGCTTGTGTAGAAACTTAAAGAATGCGAAAAGAACGCTGGATCTTCGTACCTTGCCAAGCCAATCGCACGCGTCTGGTGTTGACTGCAGCGTTAAAGGGATACTCAACTGCAGATTGTGGACGTTTTTATGCCGCGAAAGCTAGAGGGCACCGTGATCGTTACCTGGGCCCTCTTGCATAAAACGTTGCGATTAAACGCAACTCAAAAAATTAAACGCAACTTGATGTTCTTAGCTATATGTGGATCCTCGAAACACACGCGTGCGTGCAGCTTGCGTGTGTCGCCTTCTCGAAATCAGAGGACTGTTCCTAGCGTTTCGAGGATCGACAGAGCTAGTAGTAGAGCAGCAAAGAAAAGACCTAGCATGCCGCCATGATTAAAGGCTACAGTGAGCCATGCCTCGTGTGAGTCGGGCTTTTAATACATCAACACACGCGCCGATGAACGATTTGCTGGAGTTTTCTTTTATTTTTAAACTGATAGTAATTTCTCACTAATGCCGGCTTCAGACGAGGCGTCATGTTGGCTGTGCTATTACCTGTGCTAATAATAATAAGTAATTTCTTATATAGCGCTATATCTATTTACAAAACTACTCAGAGCGCTTGAATGCGAAGGATGTTAGCAAACACATCAGCTATTTACCCGGGCAACTATCCCATTCGTGGTACACCAAAATATCACTAAGTTGCGGTTTTCTCCTGAGCGCCTTTACCCTCGGGGTAGTATTCCAAATATATTGTAGCGAAAGTTCTGCCGTTTTAAATTTAAGAGAAAGATAACTCGTAGCACCTTTTTTAGGCGGAAAGTTAGTTCGACGCCCGGGATGCTTTTCAATTATTTGGACTAAGGAGTTATCACAGAACTCCTTGTTTGGACGCAATCCTGGACTGTATGTAACAGGGCTGGGTGCAGGGAGGGGGAGTTTCCCCCTCCCTCGCGAATCCCGAAAACTCTGATGTTTTAGCAAATTTGAGAGAAAGATAGCAGCTGTAATAAACAATTCTTTTAGGCGGAAAATTATATAGTTCGACGCCCGGATTGCTTTTCTATTATTTGGACGCAATACTGCACAGGATGTAACAGGAGTGGGTGCAGGGAATGGGAGATATTTCCCCCTTCCCGCGCGAAGCGCGAAAACTTTGACGTTTTGGCAAATTTTGACAGAAAGATAACGGCTTGTAGCGCCTTTTTAGGCTTTTTTCTCTCACTTTCCCCGCTTTTTCGATCTCGCTTTTTTCAATATTTTTTAAGAGGCTGAAAGGGGGGCCGCTGGCCCCCTGTGCCCCCCCCCCCCGTCTACACCAGTGACTGTAACACACCTTGAACGATTTGCCGGAGTTTTCTTTTATTTTGATACTGATAGTAATTTTTCACTAATGCCAGCATCAGACGAGGCGTCATGTTGTGCTATTAACCTCTAATGCGAAGGATATTAGCAAACACACCAGCTATTTACCCGGTCTGCTCTCCCATTTGTCGTATACACAAAAATATCATTAAATTCCTGTTTTCTTCTAAGCGCCTTATCCCTCGGGGCAGTATTTCAAAAATATTGTAGATAGCACATTTATCACAGGTCCTCCAAAAAGAAAAAGATCCTACTGAGTTATATTATTTTGATAAATCGACATTTAGGTCATTTTGTTTGCTGGAGCGCATGGGAAAGTTGACCGCCGCTACATCACAGCGACCTTACCGATTCGGCCAATTTGAAATTCCTACATGTATAATTATTACAACTTTTTAAAAAAATCTTAATTTTATTGCTTGTCTGCTTCTCTAATTTATTGCTTTCACACAAATCAATTTATTACAAAGGTTGGATTGCCCCCGGGATTTCCCTATGATAGATACATGCGCAACAGCTTGGCCCATGGCCAGGGGTACTATGGCCAGGTGCAAGTTTTCTAATTTCTAATAACTGTTGAAATACACTAACTGATAGCATGTGAGTGCAATAGTTCGTCAATAGGTTCTTTTTGGGGAGATTAAAAAAATGAGTATAATGTGAACGGGTCTATATTAGGTCTTTTTACGTCTCATTGTGCCACCGGAATGAAGCATTTTTGAAAAGTTGTAATCACCTTACATAATGGCAATTTGAAATTGGCCGTACGGTCACTGTGATGGAGCGGCGGTCAATTTTCCCATTCGCTCCAACGCACAAAATGACTAAACTATAATTTTTTCAAAATGTATAACTAAGGATCTTTTTCTTTTTGGAAGACCTATAGCAATATGATATCTGCAATACATTCTGAGTACTGCCAAGAGGGAAAAGACGCTTAGAAGAAAACAGGAATTTAATGATATTTTGATGTACGACAAATGGGAGAGTTGACCACGTGAATACGCCACAATCGATTCGCCAATTGCCAATTTATTTTATGTATTATTTATGTAGTGATATCATTTTCCGAACATTCATAACTTTCTTATTCTTTTGTCCGATTAATTTTCACCATCATGTTTCTCTTGTCTCTTTTCACACAAATCATCTTTTTACAAAGGTTGGATTGCCCTTTAATGTAGAAAATGTATAAAATATGTTGAAAATGTTTTCAACCTGATTTGTAAAATGGTCGATATTTTGCACCTTTCTGTGTGTGAAAGTTTTGACGTAAATGGTATGTTGTATTTTATACATGATGTTATATTGCTACAACCTCTTAGAAATATGCATATTTAGAAATTTTAGAAGTAAAATAAATAAGGTACTATTTCTAACCTGTTATGATTATTCCATTAGTAAACTAAAACAAAGAAAGAAGAGATAAAATCTGATACGAGTTTTAACTTTTGAGTTATTAATGATCAAAATTGTGAAATGTTTCTTTTACAACTACTTATAAATCATTTCAACTTGCTTTACAAAAAGGGGCCTGTACTTTTCACCTTTTCTGTGTTAGCAATCTGACGTAATAGTTATTTTGTAGTGTGTAAACTTTGCATATATTATACATTGTATATGAAAAAAACCAGTAGAGTTAAATACAAGCAAGTACATTTTTTAATTTCATGAATGTAAACAAAAGTAAAGCGAAAAAGAAAGAAATAAACAGAAAGAAGTACAGGAAGTAGAAATAAAGAAGAAAAATTATTAGAAGTGTGATACGGTACTTACAATACAGTCATGTGGATGAGTCTTGAAGGACGCTGCGTTGACATGGTTGATCCATTACCCTGCATGATCTAACACTATACCTAACATTAAACCCTATTTCAATCCTAACCTAATATCTTCGACAAAGTAAACCTTCGCCGGAGCAAATGTCAGGACGACCTCATGACGATAGTTCTACCAGTTTTGTACATGCAACGGTAAACTCTCCTTTGTTGTTTGTCTTTCGTCACAACCATCAGTACAAGGAGTTAAGTTTGACTTAAAGTCGCACTTAAATTCCTAGTTGCGTGTGGAATATGACACATCACCGCATTGGTTACATCATGCTCAAGGGACGCGCTATTGGATAGTCTATACCAATGAGATTACGCGTTTAATACCGCATGCGCATTGCCACTTACGCATGACTTTAAGTCAAATTGAACTCTTTGTGAAACACCCAGGACATATAGAAGGGAATGTCTACCCTATGAATAGATTACGGTCAGGACGTCTTCATAGAGCTTTAAGATGGTCGTTTCATGTATTAAACAGTAAATATTATACAAAATGCTAAATAAATAAGAAAACAACGATAGAATATATTTCAGGTTTCCATTTTAATGTGTTTACTTCTAATTTTCTAAAAAAAAATTGTAAATTGTATTGTATTTATTTGTCTTCCTGTAGAAATTCCTGCTTTTACAACGTTCGTGACATTGGTAATTGCAATACAAACATACTTAATTAATATTACAGAGGTATCATAATTCAAGAATATTCTTCAGAAAGACGAGGTAGCCTGGTAGAAGCATGGCTTGTTGTATCAGGCTCCTCATAAAATAGCAAAACTAGACAATAAGAACACAAACTTCATACATTGTGATATATGGTATAGATACGTGAGAAACATAATATGACAATATTTACAATGAAACATGGAATCTAATCTAGGAAGAACACAGAAAGAGAAAGACAGGACGAGACTAGACGAATACATGAACAAAACAAGAACAAGATAACAGACAAAAATCACAAGACTATTTAACAACACATGGGAGATAAATCGTTACGCTTTCACAATTGGAGTTGTACATATTCGAGCATATTGTAGGTGTAGAGAGTAGCACACGAATTAAACTTTTTTATAATTCAACACAGTAAAGTTCCAAAAGGGACTCTTTCAATTTCAAACCAAGTAGAGTTTGCAAAGAATTTATTTTTGGCTATGATGAAAGTTTTCATTTAAATTGTTTGGAACAACCGATATAAATTAGTAGAAACATTGTATGGCAAGGGGTCCTAAAGCTACGCGGGTCCTAAAGCTACGCACCATAGAAATCACATACACGCGCAATGCAACGCGTTCAAATCAGGCTAAAACACACACACGATACACACAGTCAATTTCAATATCAAGATTTGCATTCATTTATTGCATGTGCGTAGCTTTAGGACCCCTTCATTTTTTAGAACAAAATTTGACATCGGCATTGATATCGACCTGAAAACGTGCATTATTGACATTCACCCATCATAATTTTCTCCACAAATCAACTTTAGAATGTCCAGAATCAGGATATGGAATGAAATTGGTGACAAGCCAGTGATTTCTGTGACCTTTTAGCTGTTGAAAACAAAGTGCGTAGCTTTAGGTCCCCCCATCATACATGTATACAAACGCCGGGTAGCACATATTTTCTCGGTTGGTCATTATGTTCCCTCCAGTGCGCTTACTGGAAAGTTTGCGGGAGGCACGAAAGGCATTGCATATCACTCGGAAAAATGAATCCCGTATAACAGCATTTACAAAAATGGAAAAATGCGAATCCTTTCAGAAAATGCTGAAACTTCCATTTAACAACTGATTTGAAACGAGTGATTGAAAACGAGCGATTGTTATACCAGTCCCTAAAACTCCCCCCCCCCCCCCCCCCCCCCTCCTACGACTGTTAAACTTGGACCGATTTCGTGCAGCTATTTCGCCAAAATTGCCGAAATATTCATAGCGAAGTGGATTTTACAAGATATAGCACCTAGAATAGACCCAAATAAGTTTGGTAATAGGAAGTTTCTCTCAACGAACCATTACTTAATTGCAACAGCTACGTCCACGGTAATTGAAACAGACTTTAGTTACGTTCACACGATGGGAGCTAAACTTTTAGTTTCGCTCGTAGTTTCAAAACTTTAATTCAACTTGTACTTGTAGTTATCTTGTAGTTTCAGCCCGTATGAACGGACTCGTGGTTTCGAAACTAAGTTAACTCGTGGTTCTAGAACCACAAGCGGACTCGTGGGGGTCTTCCGTCGAAGTCTCAGCCCATGTGAACGTAATAAACTTTAAATTTCGCAAGCTTGTAGTTAGCGTTGACCTCTTTGTTCATGATAAACTTTCGGGTCATACCCTTCGCGCGAATTATGAACACAGGATCTGTACGTGTAATGTACACACAATTAGTAGTATCTACTTCCTGGGTAAACCACGACGGTCGCTCCGCTTGCTTGTTTAGGGCTCATGTGAACCCTTTTTGCGGTTAGGGAGTCATGGTTTCGTCCATCCATCTATATATCCTCCCTTGGGTTGCTGATTTTCTAAGTCCCCGTCAGCAGTGTCGATGTGTGCGCTAGCCCGCCACTCGGCTTTTGCTAAACAGTCGGGTAACGTCGCGTCGCGATGGTACAAATTTTCGAACATTTTTCAGGATGGTGTCTTCAAGGGGACAAATTGAAAAAGAGTCCATCTCAGTATGAATTTTCCCGTTTTCAGGCTAAAAACGACAAACAAGGGAATAAAGAAAACAATAGAAGGATAATGCAAAGAAGACGTACAGTCCGTCCCAGTGGCGGTGGCTGCGCTGCCGGCGGTGCAGGTTGCCTCTGTACCCCGTCTGTGTTAGATCTAGATTCTTCTTCTTCTTCTTCTTCCAGTAGTGTGCATAAACCTCCAAGGAGTATCGTCGCACAGCTGTTGGTTGTCTATCAGCCGATCAAACGTGTTGCTCGAAAATTTACTTTAAGAAAATAATAATTTCCAAAACGAACGCATCTACACTATATACAAATTGTTCTCATATTTTGGGTTAGTGTATGCCGACATCTTTGACTCGTGTCTTGAAGATGTCGATCGATGGTAGTCAGTAGACGTAAGTAAAGGTAACAAAACTAGATTAAATTAATTGAAGCTACTAACAGACTAATATAATGCTTACCTGTCACCATCTTCCCCTGACCCTGAGGCTGAGCTTGAACTTGAAGCCATCGTACGATGATACACCATCCCGGTGGCCTGTACTTTCACTGATGATGTCTGATGATGATGATGATGATGATGGCTATGATCGTGACACAGTGCAAAGCACTTTACGCATGAAAAGATATGCAGCGTAGACCAAAGCATGACTAGCCTACACGTACCGTATGTGTATAGGCAGGCTAGGCCTAGTCTGCAAGCACAGACCCTAATTTTACACTTTATCAGAAAATCATTGTGTCTTGACAGAAGCCTAATTCAGCTACCTTCTGGTCGGAAGGAGCAGCTATATAATAGTACATGGCCTATAGTAGTCGTACAGTGCAGGCACTCTTTTACGACTGACCAGGGTTTGTGCCTGCAAACTAGGCTTGGCTTGGCTTAGACCGAAATTTTCTGTCTCTCGTTCGTTAGCCTCTTATTTGGATAGGGTCGGCCCTTCACTCTAAGTGAAGAGCTAACGAACGAGAGACGGAATTTTCGGTCTAGGCTAGGCTAAGCTAGGCCATGCGCAGCTCAGGCCATTCCACGAATCCGGAAAACGTAAACACAGCTAAAATTATTAAAATTATTAAACATCTCCAAAGTTCAATAAAACAGTGATTAATTGAATAATTAATTAATTAATCCAACAATCGATTTATTCATGGCATAAGAAATCAAATAATTAATTCATGCTGCCATCAGGCCACCTTTTTTTCCCTCTCCTTTTCTTTTTCTATTTTTTTTGCTGCTAAAAAAAAGATACCATACATAAAATTCCTGAAAAATGTTCGAAAATTTCTACCAACGCGACGCGACGTTACCCGACTGTTTAGCAAAAGCCCTCACCTTGCTCTGATTGGTTGTCGCTACATAACTCGACTAGGCCCCATAATATTTCTAGCGATGGTTAACGATGTGAATCCATGTTTTGAGAACTCAACTGCTTTCAAATTTCTGGACGACCTGTCTGTCGTAGATTGTAGAAGTTCCACACAACCATCTGTCCTACAAAAATCTATGGACTACCTTCTAACCTGGTGTGAGCACCTGTGTAGAATGGAGCTCTCACCAAAAACCAAATCACCAGGTTAGAAAGAGTCCGAAAAGAGCGTTGGGAGTCATTGTTGGTAGAAGATAGTTCACAGCTTACTGCTCACCATGCAAGGCAAACCCTACACCATAGATTTTTGAAAAGTGAAATAACATCAAGTGCCTTAATTCTATGAGCTTTGGTCATTCCGTGTCAATCCACAGTCTGTTGGCACAAGTGACATTTATGGTGGTGGTGGTGGGGGGGGGGGGGGGGGTGGGAGGTAGGGGCACGGGGCACTTGGAGGGGCGCAAAAAACGCAAAAGAGAGAAAGTAAAATAAAGATGTACATGATTGTAATTGCCGTTGCTTTTCTCGCTATCATGTAATAATTTTCATCTGAATGTTGCTAAATATTGCGCCTGCAATTATATCATAACTGTATAAAATAACATTTGCAAAGGTTCAACATTATTTGAAAGACATTTCAACTTTCGGTCGCCTTGCTGAATTTTTCGACTACTTCCCTAGGGTTTTCGTTATTTTGCCCCCAATTTTAGAAGTGCGTGAATAGAAAACCGTTCATGTACAAAATTCGAACTTCTCGATCGCTCAATAGCAGTGATCAATTGCAAAATTTCCTGAGTCAAATGCACTAGGAATTGGGTTTTTTAGGGTTAAAAATGGGAAACATTGCCGCTCGGTCGCTTTGATCCCTCGCTTGTACAATAACTTAAATAAGTTTGGGCACTCGGAGGGGGAGGGGCGCAACTTCATTGTTTGTCACGGGCGCCTAAATCCCTGGATACGCCACTGGTTGGCCCTGTATTTGACTACGTCACTAACGGATACGTTACTGATCAATGCCCACTATATCATGATCCGTTTCTTCAGTTGGTTTCCTGCCATTCATAAATTGTATAGGCATGTTGTTTGATATGCCTAGATGGTTAATCGTGGTCTTTTTCCACCAGGAAATAAATATATTTTGTTCTGTAGTCTGCTGATTGTTACCCCCACCCCCTCCCGCCCCCATGGAGAAAAATCCCCTCCAATTAGACGGTGAGAAAGTGCCCCCATTTGTCGCTACCCCATGCTATTAATTAATTCGTATCACAATAACATCGGTCTGATGTCGGTGTCTTATTGTAGCGTAGAATTAGTCTGTGGTAGTACACTATCTCGGATCAGGGGCATTGCTCTTAGATCGATGAACGTAACCACGCTCAAGAGAGGAGTCATGGATCTTTGAGACCCTGCATTTAGAGAGCCGAACTCGATCTACCAGTCTACTTATTTCCCTCCTAAGTTGATCAGAGGTAGGCCTAATAAAATCTTGCGTTTGTACCCTGAGAGTCTGAGCAAGGAGGTACTATAGGCGCTTGTCTAGTACCTCATTGGTCTGAGTATGGACCTATGGTCTGAGCAGTAGGTCCATGGTCTGAGCTACCACCCATCAGTGCGAATTGATTGTATACTCGATAGTGCGCTATAACTAAGGAAGAACTGGGCAATTTATAATTTCCTTGCTATAAACACATGCAGTAGGCAATTCTTCTCAGCGTTTTGCAAATAAGAGTGCTTGTACAAAGAAACCCCTTAGTCTGAACAGCAGACTTTTTGACATCATAATAATAGATAAACACAGCCCACACAGGTGTGTTACTCGCACTTATTATAATCTATATTGTTATTATGTTTATTAATAATATTATTATTATTATTATTATTATTATTATTATTATGATTATTCAAAGAGCGACGCAAGAGAGAAGGCGTTTTGAAAGACGGGCTTGAATTGTTAACTGTCATCTTGCAAATTCACAAAGACCTTTATATAGGAAGTAGTGTATGATACAAGGCAGTTGTTCCGTGTTGTGAATCAACGAACACAACTTGCCCAAACATTCCAAACTTCCAGGACAAGATCAAATCTCTGCGTGACAAGCTAAAAGAAGAAGTATACGAGGATTTATCGGTTGATATTTCTGAGTCGTGTGAACACAACATAACGATCTTCACTGAAATTTCAGAGAAATAAGTGGAGGACCTTCATCAAATTCCTCTACATCTTCGGGCGAGCTCGATCCAATGCAAGCTCTATTGAAACGGTTCCTGCCTGAGCTCCTTTGGAATGCCGATGCAGAATCTCAGCAGCTATACAGACCTGTTTCGAATATGATTATGCAGGAAAGATCTTGGAAAAGGCTACAGTGACACAGATTCAGGACTACCTCGAATCGAATGGACTACATGCAGCAACCCAGTCAGCGTATCGACCCTACTGCAGCGTAGAAACTGCCCTGGCACGAGTCCACAACCAGACAACGATCTTCTTTATGCACTTGTTAATTGAGAAGAGGCAGTTCTTGTTCTATTAGACTTTACGACTGCATTCGACACCACTGATCACCAGATCCTCCTACGTCGTCTAGAAGAGCTCTATATGGCTCTCCTCTTACAAGGTTGAAAATGTCACATCTGATATCGTTGTGGACACATTCCTCAAGGACATGTAACAGGGGCACCACTGTTTAGCTTGCATATAGTTCACCTATTAAAGATATCGTCAAGCTATACATGGATTTGATGATCTATGCAGATGACACGTAGATATAATATTATGTAACTTTCAAACCAAACGCAAGAAACCTGGGAGCCCTCGTGGATCATCATCTGACGATTACTTCACATGTGTACAGGTTGTGTCGGTCAGTTATGGCCTATGGCGGCCATTAGAAAAAATACTGGACCTGAAAATAACTCTAATATTCGTTCACGCATTATTTTGTCACATCAAGACTTCATTCATGCAACGTCCTTCTTGGTAACTTAACACATAAAGATATTCAAGATCCAGCGGATCCAAAGCATCGATGCCGGGATCATTACGAGATCTCGACGCCATAAACACATCAGCCCTATCCTCCATATATTTCATTGGTTACCCAACATCCATAAACGCATACAGTTCAAAATCCTCCTCTTGACATTAAAATCTTTGCGAGGTATAGCTCCATCTTACATCCAGGATCTAATCCGCCGGAGGTTACATCCCGACACGCTCCCTCAGATCACAACATCAAAATCTCTTTCTTCTTAAGACTTAAGGACTTGTTAAAATCTCAACCTCATGTTGTGGTACGTTCATTTCTCCGACTTTGGAAACTAAGATATGTCACAAGTATGTACATTTAAGTAGGAACAATAACTTTTTACACCATGGGCTATTTCGTTTTCTGGACTGCCATCAAAATTGATATACAGACTATACCGTACTCTACATCTTGCATCAGGATGTGGAGGACTCAATTTTTGACAGGGTCGTACCAGTTGCGCTGCTACCCCCCCCCCCAAAAAAAACCCTTTTTAACTTTGTCAGTCTCAGTGTTTTTTCGTTTATATGTCTTCACAAAAATTATTCCTGTTATTTTTCTTCCCACATTTTTTTCTTTCGACATTTCTTCGTCCATTTTTCTTATCTTTCTTTTTGTTGTTGCAATCTTTCTTTACTTTTACTTTTCCTCCTCTTCAGAGGCCTGGGAACGATTTTGTTACTGGGGGTGCTGTGAGCAGAAAAAAGGTCCTCAGCAGTTTACTGTCTCTTTTTAAAGGGATGCGCCACCGGGCGGCCGTGGGGAAAGTCAGGATTGCGTAAGCCCCATTCACTCGTACACAAAGTTTGTGCGTCGAACGCGTCCGTTGGACTAATGGGGTGTTGCAAGAAAGTTGCAATCAATTGCAAATTGTAAAGAAAATTAGAACACAACCATTCTGAATGGTTCAGCGTCTGCCCATTCAAGAAGATGCGCTTGCAACAATGATTTTGATTGGTCAGCACCGATCAGTTGCAACTTGCAATCAATCGCAACTTTCTTGCAACACCCGATAAGTGGGATTACATTTCGACTGCACGAGAGCTCGAGCTCAGGTGGAGCGTACATGTTTGTGCGCCGACCAGTCTATCTGAGGTTTGCGCCCCGAGGGGCATCAGGTAACGATCACGGTGCCCTCTCGCGGCATTAAACGTCCACAATCTGCGGTTGAGTATCCCTTTAAGTCCAAAAATCTCTGACAAGCAAAAAAAAAAAAAAAGGTCCTCAGCGTTTTATGGTCTCTTTTAACTACTTTTTAGCTACAGCACCCTCGGCGCCCAGGCCCCTGCTCCTCTTTTATGTTTGCAGTTCACAAAGAAAACATAAATGTCATTGGATCTTTCAGTTCATACCTATATAAATAGACAAAGTGAAAAAAAGGGGGAAGGAGAGAACGTCTACACAGTTTTAAGTTGAACACACTTATTCAAAACTTTATCATTCGCGAATATCAGATAAGAGGCCGAAGTCAGCTGGTGGTTAATATGAATGCTCATTTAATTAAACACGTGCTTATAGTTTATATTTGAATGACGAAAATAGAAAACCTGTATTATTATCATCATCATTATAATCATATATATATAAGCCTGTATTCTCTAGATTGACAGGATTATAGGTTCACGCTTAATATAGCGGAATCTATTCTCAAAAGAGCATGCCATGCAAGTGAACTACTAATATGGAATGGATCCCACTATAATTTAGAGTAGATTCAACTCGAAAGGAAGTGATTCCTAATACGACTCCTTTTAAAGGGAAACTTGAGTTCAGGGCCCCGTTGCATAAAACTTACACAATTAATGGTAGCTCTGCTATTAATGGTAACTGTCATGGTAACATCACTCCACAGCCAATCAAAATCAAGTTTTCCATGGGAGTTACCATTGATGGAAAAGTTACCATTAATGGTAAGTTTTATGCATTGGGACCCTGGGAAAGATAAAAAATAATTTGTGAGCTTTCTCATTCTTTTTATGTTAATTTGGAAGATTATCATAGTAGATATGTCCCCTGAAAAGGATTGCTCTTCAAATGCTCTCACATTCAAAATATGACAAAGAACATTTGTGTATAGTTCCATATACACATTTCTGTGTGCAGTGCATGTGACTTTCAGCAGGATTGAGTCAATTTCTTATCATTTTGGTGATTCCAAAACCACATACACCAATTATTACGTGCTATATAATAAACCTTTTCCAATTGCTCGGAGACAGTTTCTTTCACAATTCAATCTCATGACAAGAACTCATCTTTATCTTTAAACGTGGATACCTATTCCTCTGCATCGAGAGCGTAGTTATCTGTCTGTACAATTCATTTCCAAATACCGTCAACCTGACAAGTTGAAATCTTATGATATCTATGGGCCCCTAAACCTTTTGGGGCTTTTGTCGGTATAGATCTGAAATTTGTCGGCAGAAATGAACCGACATAATGCAAAACATATTACACATGTCGACAACATCTGTGATTTATCGACGAAAAGAGTGAAAGAAATACACTTATTTTAAAATTTAAAAAAGTGGACTTCTTAACTCGCTCCTCTCGCTCTCCCAAAAAAGGGTAATCTATAGTTCTAAATCGAAATGGACTGACAAAGTGGTTGTGTGTCTTTACCGATTGTAACATGCCCTATTTTTCTAAGGAAAAATAGTAAGCCAGTTCGGAGAATCTGCGCATGAGCATAGGTAAAGGTATCTTTGTTAAATTGTTAAACTCATTAAGACAAAATACTGGGTAATGTCCTCATAATGTCATGTTACAAACCAACAGAGCATTCCACGATTTTTATTTTCTTTTATCCCATTATAAGAAAACTTTATTTCACACAATTAAAATCACAATTATGGACGCCGTAATAAATAGTAAACATAGTAACATTACTTCAACATAATCACTAAAGATTCCACTTTGTCATTTTCATAATACTGTTTAAATAAAACATCAATTCATATTTCCAATCTTTCAAAAGAACTCTAGCATTTACATAACTACTCTTTTTCAAGTACTTAACATGATATTTTATAAATGACATATTGAGCAAAATTAATCACAATTTTCAACAGATCAAAATATTGCCTGTTTTTCTATGTCATATGCTATTACCATAATCTTTTAATTCATATCGATATCTAAACAACAAAAATGAAATATCAAACGATACAATTCTCCAGAATACAGTTACTTTTTACATCCTAGCATCAAATGATGTGTTGTTTGTTTGTTTCGGTAACTTTACAATCTTCACAAAAACCATTATCTATTATTTTCCATTTATACAGGTTATAAAAAACAGATGGGTTGAATACAGCACAAAGGTATTGATATTGTATGGCGTCTGTGTAAATTGATTTGGAGAGATGAGGAGTGGCCAAAAGACTGGTGCAGAGCTGTCTTCATACCACTACCAAAGAAGGGTAATTTGAAAGAATGTAGTAATTATCGCACAATCAGTCTAATCTCCCATGTAAAGTAAAGTCATGCTACGGATCGTCTCAAATAGATTTAAGAGGAAACTTGAACAAGAAATTTACATCATGCAAGCAGGTTTCAGAGAAGGAAGAGGGACAAGAGACCAAATACTAAACCTAAGAAACATCATTGAGAAGTGCAAAGAGCACAAACTTCCCTTGTACTTGTGCTTCATAGACTATTCGAAAGCCTTCGACTGTGTCAGGGAACAATGAGATGTGGGAAACAATGCTGAAACAATGAGATGGGCTTCCCAAAGCCGCCAAAGCACCTGGTTGACTTGATTAGTAAGCTGTATGAAGACCAGGAATCTACAGTCAGGACAAGTTACGGCAACACCAAGTGGTTCAAGATAGGTAGAGGTTTACGACAAGGATGTATATTGTCACCAAGCCTTTTCAAGATATACTCTGAAGAGATCATGAGAGAGGCTCTGGATGGTTTTGAGGGCGGTGTAAGATTTGGTGGATATCAAGTCACAAACCTTAGGTATGCTGATGATACCACACTCATCTGCAGCAGCATCAGTTGGTTGACCTGCTAGAGAGAGTGAAGGTTGCAAGTGAGAAGAAAGGACTGCTACTCAATACAAAGAAGACAAAGATAATGGTCATTGACAAGGATAAGGATGGTAGCGACATTGCTGTAGATGGAGAGAAGATAGAAGAAGTCCAACAATTCAATTACTTGGGGTCTATGATCACTACTAAAAGTGAGAGTACCACCGACATTAAAGGGCGAGTCAATTAGAATTACATTTCATGATAATATCAAAGTATTGTGTCAATATTGCTAGAAATCGCATATACTTTTTATTAAAAAGATCTGTGTACTTCTCTAAGCTTCGTTGAAATTGCCTAAATCGCACGTTTATCAACTAGTCTGTCACGCCCCTCGAAAAATAGGGCCCAGTCACGTGCCTTGTCAGGTGACCTGTGACGTACCATAGGGAACATCTAGCTAGCGGACGACGCTTGTCTGTGTATATCCATCCAGTGCAGGGAATTTTGGATAGGCATGATAGGAGTGCATATCTCAAGAAAATGCCGAGGAGATGTGTTGTTGCTGGGTGTAGCAAAGGCACCAGCGATGGTGTCAGTCTGCACACCTTTCCTAAAGATGATGCAACTCGAAAAATTTGGATTTCAAGGATCAAGCTGACGCGAGCTAGCTCAGTGGGATGGCCCTTCCGCTCACAGTACTGTTTGCAGTGACCACTTCAGGGAGGAGGACTTCGATAGTCAGGCCCTCAGGCCAGGGGCTGTATGACCAGCTAGGATTTGTGCCCAAGAATAAAATGCTGCGGCCGACAGCTATCCCTGTCATCAGACTGGGAACTGAGGGCTGTGGAACTGGAAGCCAAACACAGGGAGCTAAAAAAACAAGAGTCGGTCTGCAGTTCTGAAGCTGGAGTCACTGGAGAAAAAGAGGGTAGGTCTACCGTACCGTACCGTAGAGCCCGGGGGGGGGGGGGGGGGCACTCAACCTGTTTTTGGATGTGGGTGTGCCGCTGCCAATCTCAAAACAGGGGGCTAAGGAGCTAAATGGTTAATTGAGGAAGCTCATTTTTGAGGGTCTAAGGAGCGAACGGGCTCATGGGCAGAGCTAATTTTAGCTGCTCGCGATCTCACTACTCTGGTACACATACGGTGCATGAGCTGAGTCAGCGGTCGCAGTGCTGTTTTTAACGCTGTACATGCCGCGCCACTGCACTGGCTCGATGTCGCATGCAGATTGATCTCGCTGAGCCGCCGCTAGCACTAGTAATACCGCGTTCAGTTAGGGGGCACTAGGCCGCCCAGCTCCCCGCTGCGCTGGCCTGGGAGGCTAGGGAGCGACCGTTCCCGGACAATGGGCTGTGCGCATTGTTTTCTCATATTCTAGGGAGCGAGTCGGAAGCCAATCGAGGTGCGGTTAGTGAAAATCTGAAAATCGCATATCATGGGAGCGACCCGAGAAGGTTGAAAATGGGGGACGTCACAGCGGCACATACATGTGTGACATATATATGTGAGTGCCCCCCCCCCCCCCCCCCCCCGAAGGCAGCTAGCTTGCAGCACACGATTTTGCTGTAATTGTTGTAATATATTTAGACTTTCATCCAGTCTTTCAGTGTACTTGGTTGTTATCATAAGCACGCACACAAAGATTCGCAAGGTACGGTCAGCAGTAAAGCGACTGTCCACACGTCTACTTGTCTGTAAAATATTACGTTTTTCCAAAACATAAACCTAATCCAAAAGAGGAATTATCATTGGTAAAGTGTTTGAAAAAATGCCAGACTTGTCATTTGACCTCTACTAAAATGTCTAGACAACCTATTCAAATCCTTTTGGGGGACTTAAAGATTGTCCAAAATGAATAAATAGTGATATGAAAATGGATAAATTATCATTCAGTTACATTGCCAACATATTAGTCAAACTTAGTGGCTTCGCGGGGGACTTCCCGATGCTACGTCAAATCGCTCTAGCCAATCAGCTGTCAATTTTGGGGGGCGTTCCCAAATTAGTGAGTTTTTTGACCAATTTCTTGTTACTGGGCAATTTTTTTTCTGTAAAAATGTCAGAATTGTGTCATTGGACCTATGTACTACATTTTTAGCCCCAATGTTGTTTCTAATTGACTCGCCCTTTAAGCGAAGATTAGTAATGGCAAGAATCATAACTCAGAATATGGCAGACATCTGGAAAAGCAGAGGATTATCGAAGGGATTAAAGCTGCGTTTCATGCAAGCAACCGTTTTTGCTATCGCCTTGTATGGAAGTGAGAAATGGGCATTAACCAAAATGAACAGAAAACGAATTGAGGCATTTGAGATGGGTGCTACAGACGACTGCTGACGGTATCCTGGCAAAGCAAAAGAACTAACGATTGGGTACTGGAACAGATTGGATCTGAGCTGGTCTTGTTAAAGTATATCAGAGAGAGGAAGCTACGTTATTTTGGCCATGTGATCAGGAGAGAGGTCAGTCTCGAAAAACAAATTATCCAAGGGACAGTGGAGGGACGCCGTGGCAGAGGACGTCCAACAACAGCATGGACAGACGACATAAAAGCATGGAATGGAGGCAGTATGGCAGTAGCCACAAATCTGACGCGGGACAGAAAAGCATGGCGGACTCTCATCAAGACCACAGCAGCGCCTACGGGCACTACCTGACTATGATGATGACAGGTTATATCTTGATGGCATAATCATATACAAGAGTTTAAAGTTCAAGTTTGATTTTATTATGTCGTATTTCATGGAATTGGAACATCATAACTGAATCCCCGTTTTAATTGGAAGGCAGCACCAGCCGTTGTTGTCAGGT
Organism: Heliocidaris erythrogramma; assembly: GCA_025617745.1. Classification (NCBI taxonomy): domain Eukaryota; kingdom Metazoa; phylum Echinodermata; class Echinoidea; order Camarodonta; family Echinometridae; genus Heliocidaris; species Heliocidaris erythrogramma. The sequence goes on from CM046856.1 coordinate 25,700,954, forward strand.
GTTCAAAACTGATGAATTAACTTGCCTTGTCCCTACAATCAACGAATGAAAATGTTTTGATTTCATACTTGAAATGTTTAAGTTATCACCAGTTGATATTTGCATAATGTTGGGTTCTCTTCTTCTCTCGTACGTAATTTATCTAACCATGATTTCGGAAATTCTTTAAGTTTTAAAAGCTTTAATGAAAATAGAAATGTGGGTAAGTTATATAAACAACGCATATGAGTTACATCATTCCAATGTCCTTGACGTTACATATTTCACTTTTAAAATTCCCACTCTTTCCAATGACATGACTTGAAAAAAGTATCCGATTATGAAAAAATAATGTTGCTGTTATTTCAAAGTATCTCGTCCTCGATATTTTTATCTTAAGTCGTTTCCACATATTTCAGCATTCCATGATACACAGGAGGAAGAATTTTCTTCTAAAGGGAATACAAAAACTATTTATGTAGTACCTCCGTCAATTTGGAGATTATTCTAAGTGTACGAAGTGCACTTGGGGTCACTCGTACGTCAAACCGGCCATGGTCTCTTCCAGGGGCGGATCCAAGATTTTCTAAAGGGGGGGGGGGGGGGGGTTGGCACACAAACTTTCTGAGAAAAACAAAACAAAAAAACAACCCCCCCCCCAAAAAAAAAAAAAAAAAATAAAATAAATAAATAAATAATAAATTTAAACAAAATTAAAAAAGTATTTTTTTTTTTGCTCTCGTCAAACAAACAAACAAAAAGAAAGAATATCAGTTCCAAAAGAAGGGGCAAAATTTAAAAATTAATGTACACTTTTCTTTCAAAGGGGGGGGGGGTGCCCCCCTAAATCCGCCACTGGTCTCTTCCTCCAATAAACTTCTTTCTCGACACTTCCACTGTCAGGCATAACCTTTCTTCTTTTAACACTCCACACACTGGATTACACAACACACACATTTACTTCTTTGCAGCAGTTTTTTTTTTGTTGAACATCATCATCATGACATCATGAGCGCAAACTAAACAACTTGCAGGCCTCACATGATTTGCTTAAGTTTCATCGTGGCAATGTGACAAAACTCAAGAAAGTTATTTTTAGATAATATTATGGTCCTATGGCTGCAGTGTGCACGAACACCAATGTCAACATGACTATCCTATCAAAGTCCAAATTTAATGCAGTCAATGAAATAAGCTGCGGGGGCTCTATGGTCATAATATCATACATTACCATTTCGACATTTCTTTCCACAGCTTGGATCGCTGTCAAGACCTTGATTAATCAACAATACAAAACCCTGCTTACATTAGATTACGCACTGGAACACCATGTCATCTGTACTAAGTCTTCTCCTGAGGGTGTTCGAGTACATCGGGATAGCCAATCTCCTGACCACCATCACCCTCTGTCTTCTAACATTCTGGTTTCTCCGCATGAACTACTCGGCGTCGTTCTACTACCGTCTTCCCCCTGGGCCGCCCGTCATCCCCCATCCTCTTGATTTCCTCATGGCGCTGTTTCCGACGCGGAATCCGTTCGGCAGGCTGGTTCAAATAAGTAAGAGGTAAGGGGTAAATGTTTAAGTACTGCTATTTTATTGTACATCAATGTTTCTACTTTGGAATGACAGATTAGTTCAATATAGTGTCTGCTCCACACGAAGCGTCATGTCGTTATTACCTGTGCCAATCAAGGCAATTAACTTTGTCAATTTACTTTGTCTTCTGTGTTCAATGTCACTCTCTCACGGTGCACCAAAGAACACGCCAATCGCTGACAGAATCCGAACAGATTGCTAATCAATGATGATAAGACAGAGCTCCTCATCATTGGCACACGGCAGCAACTGCAAAAGATCAACATCCCACACATCAGGATCGGAGATGCTGACATCGTCCCTGTACGCCACGTTAAGAACTTGGGTTGCATGTTTGATTCAAATCTGAACATGAATCAACATGTCCTGATGACATGCAAGGCAGCCTTCTTCCATCTGCACAACATCCGTAAAATTCGCAAGTATCTGGACCAGAGATCATTACTCACACTCATCCATGCTTTCATCACCAGCCGCCTGGATTACTGTAATGGTCTGCTTTACGGTGCCACTGCTACCCACATTGAAAGACTCCAGCGTATTCAAAATGCAGCTGCCAGACTTGCCACAGGTTTACCCAAATTCTCTCACATGAAACCAATCCTCCGTCAACTGAACTGGTTACCTATCAGGTCAAGGATTCACTTCAAGATTCTGCTACTCACCTTTCGATGTATCCACGGTCTCGCCCCTCCTTATTTATCTGAACTTATAACTATCAGCCAACCATCCCGGTACTCTCTCTTCTCCTCACAAGGCACCATGCTTAACTATCCATCTCCCAAGATGCTGCCCACACTTGGTGACAGAGCATTTTCAACTGCTGCTCCCAAACTGTGGAATCAACTACCCCAAATTCTCCGTAACCAACAATCTCTGGGTGCCTTCAAAAAGCTCCTCAAAACTCACTTATTCCGTTAATATCATTGTAAAGCGCATTTCTATATAATGTTCAAATGCGCTATATAAATACATTATTATTATTATTATTATTACTTCAGCAAATGATGTTACTTATCCTTGTCCTTGTAGTCAGGTCTGTTATGCCCATATATTTTGGTTTTGGGGACAGAGTTTACACAAGCACCAAACTTTGCAGATGTACTTGTTAAGACAAAAAATTTTTCCCACAGAATCAAACCACATCTTCATGCAAAATTATGCTAATTTATGGGATTTACGTGCATTAATCAGTTAATCCATTGACAAGGTAAATATCAATGGCTTAAAACTGTTCCAAAATTTCTATGTTTTTCTTGAAGCAATAGCTTTATTTTTCCCCCACAGAACCCGTCGAATTAAACCGCATCTTCATGCAAACTTATGCTAATTTATGCCAATTATAATTATACCTAAACAGGGTAAAAATCAAAGTGCTTGAAACTGTACCAAACTTTCCATATGTATTTGTTGTGCCTACAGATTTATTTTTTTCCCACAGGACCCATCGAAATAACTCACAACTTCATACAAAATTCCCCAAATTTATGGAAATTATTGAAGTACATGTATCCAAAGAGTTAATGTCATTCATATTGTACGTATTTAAGAGCTTCAGCTCTTCCATACGTTCAATATTTGCATTAAATTCAAGATTATATACTCTGAAAATTGCAGTTTAACGTTATCTAATCATTTTCCTGACCTTGTTTACCAGTGAGTATCAAATTGGAAGTGCTGGTATAGTCGGTTATTGATATATCATTGAAATGTTGTTTTAGGCATTAATATACATAAATTATAATAAAATAGTTTAAAAAGTCAAGGAATATACTTAGAACATCACACCAAACATAGTCATTTCATTAACCTGACCTTATTCACCAATATGTTACAAATTGGAGGTGCTTGTAAAGTAATTTATTGATATTTCATTGAAAATGTGCATTATGCATAACTATGAATCATTATGATAAATTACCATTAAAATCGATGAATATTACAATATTATTGCAATTATTAAGGTTATTTTAATCTAACTGATCGATCTAACCTATGTGGTAGGATATGAAGCCCTTCCACATTTATTTTGAGTGTATATCATAGAACATGTGTTTTATGCATGAATTAGCATAACATAATATCAAGATAAAGAAAAATTAATTTGATGATTTCATCAGACTCACCCGGATATGAACACTGAAGAAACTGAATTCGTGTTTTTTGCATACATTCGCATTTTTAAATAGGGTGCCCTTCACCGATTTCGTGGCACCCTATCTAAAATTAACGCTTTTATTAATACACTAGCAGAAGCAGCCCGTGGACATCCACGGGCGCTAGCTGTGTTTATGATTAATCACCGTACCGTATATTTGTTACAATAATGAAGTGAATAAATAAAAAAGTCGGGTAAAGTTATTTTTACCAAGAAGTATTTACAACATGTCCATTGGCGGACCCGGGGGGGGGGGGTGCTTCTGGCCCGTGCCATCCCCACCCCCCCCCCCCCCCCCCCCCGTTCAATGGCAGGAAAGTATGCATTTTGACCATAGACGATCCGCCCTTTTGTTGATTGTGCCCCCGCCCCCTTTTAGAATGAAACCTTCTTTTTTTGCTTGTCAGAGAATTATGGAGGGACCCCCATAACCACCCCCTCCTTAGCGAATTTTCTAGGTCTCACGAAAAAAAAATATTCTCGCCACCCCCCCCCCCCCCCCCCCCAGGTCTGCCTTTTCCAAAAGTTGACAAACCTGCACTTGTTTTCCACGCCTTATACTAAATTCTGGATCCGCCCCTGATCATGTGAATATGTCTTATTTATCCAAAGCTTGCATGAGTTCTGAAGAAAATTCCTTTTAATCTTGATGAAAATTGATGATATGGATATAATAATGTTCGAGTAGAATATCCATGCATATTAATACTCAGAGTAACATCCATAATTAGCGGTACGTCCCCTGTAAAGGATGCAATAATGAGAAAAAATTAATTTGTCATTTTATTTTCAGGGGGATTATGGCCCCCTTAGGCTATATGGGTCTTGGGAGGACCGACGGATTGACTTCCCCCCTACTACCCCTCCCCCTCCAGCTCCACCCATTCCATTGTCATCCCATCACCCCCAGGGCGAGGGAGAAGGGATTAATATCATTATACGTATTCATAATCATTATGGAAATATTTTCGAAAGACACTTTATCAGAAAATCTGATAAAGTGTCAAATTACCGGTAGCGAACGTCGTGAAACATACACACTAAACTGTGTGTGTGACCATGAAGCTTCAAATGATGTAACTCTATACCTGTATGATGACCTGTACACGTACGTGCGAACGATCTAACACGTGTGTATAATACTGTACTGTACACTGAAGCCATGCGGATATATGGCCATGCTGTTCTTTGGCATAGCTCCCCTTCACAGGGAAAGGTACTAGTATATGGGTTGGCTGGGCCTGAAACCCGCTTCATGGGTTGGTGGAATTATTAGGCCTACTCCCTGCGGAAATTCAATGTTTAAAAATGAATTTATGAAATATGGACGGGACGTCAGCCCTCAAGAAGTGCCTCCCACCACCCTAAGAACCCTTCCCCACCCGTGGGTACCAAAAGGCGGGGACCGAAAGGGCCAGGGGAGGAGCCTATTTGAACCAAGAAAAGAGCCCGAAATCCTTAGTGTATTATATTATAAGATTATGACTCACAGGCAAAAAATTGCACTTTTGTCAATTCTGTCCCCCAAATTTTGTAAACGGATCTGACTATTGGTGTTGGTTGTTTAGAACAATGCTGATCTTGTTTGCCAGCGTTTTCTTCCCTTGTCAGTCACCCTATGTCGGATGGCTGCACGTAGTCCACGACAGAACATATGCATTTTATAAAAGAGTTCTCACATTTTCCTTTCGATTTCTAGATATGGTGACATAGCATGTCTTCAGCTCGGCAAGAAAATGAGGATTCTCATTTCTAGCCCGGGTATTGTCAAGGATCTCATCGTGAAGCAAGCAGATGTTACTTCAAACAGAGAAGTGCCCCCATTCTTACTGAGCCTCATGAATTATACAGGTAAATTCTCTTGTTACAAATGTATGTTTTTATTATCATGATTATTACATTACTTTGTAAAATAATCTGGGAAAGGTGGTTACTGAAAAAACAATTATTTTACTTTCTCTCTTTCTAAAACGTGTTGTTGCATTCGAGAAACTTCTTATTCTTTTGTCTCTTAATAAAACTTATTGTTGCAATACCAACACATTAATAGCGGCCGGAAAATAGCACCCACGACTACAAAACTCATCCAAAACTACCATTGGCGTAGACGGGTCATCACCACGGGGGGGGGGGGGGGGGGGGGGGGGGTGTCAAAGTCACAGAGGCCAATCTCCGAAATTTCAGATGTTAGCCTCGTTCTCGCGATAACTCAAGAACCATTTGAGGTATGAACTTTAAACTTGGTGCTAGTATGTATCATCATAGGAAGACGATCTGATTAGATTTTGAAAACTACAATTGCAAAAATAGTTCTGATAGAACACATTTAGCCCAGAATGACTTTCTTTTCTTTGAGCATCAAAAAAAAAAAGGGGGGGGGGGAGAAAAAAAGATGTCCTGATGGGAGCAGGAATTAATTATTATCTTTATCCTTCTATCATTTCTCTCTCTCTATCTTTTATGTTCTTCCTTGTTTTTATCCTTCTATCAATTATCTTTCCATTCTACCTTTCGTTATGTTATTCTTTCATTCGTTTTATCATCTTTTCTTCCGTCTTTCCTTATGTTATTCTTTATACTCTATCTTTCGTTATGTTATTCTGTTTTTATCCTATGATTTCTTTGCTTTCCATCTTTCCATTCGTTATGTTATTCTGTGTTTCCTTTTATCATATTCTCTCCCTTCTTTCCCTATATTACTCTTAATAATTTGATCACTTCTTTATATCATTCCTTATTTTTATCTTAATTTAGTATAAATTATCTTTCCGTTCGTTATGTTTTTCTGTGTTTCCTTTTATCATCTTTTCTCCCTTCCTTCCTTATGTTACTCTTCATAAATATATTTATGTATGTATGTATATATATATATATATATATAGTTTTTATATTCATTCTTCTATCATTTCTCTCTCTTTCTATTTGTCGTTATCTTATTCTTTCTTTTTTATCCTTCAATCATTTTTTTGCTATTCATCTTTCCATCCATTTTTTCTTTTTATCATCTTCTCTTCTACCTTTAGTATTAATCTTCATTTCTCTACATGTATCCTTCTTTATGTTATTCCGTTTTTATTTTCCTCATCTTTCGTTTCATTATTCTTTATTTTTTTATCTTTCTATCACTTTCTGCCTTCCAATTTACCTTCGTTATTTTCCTTTCATTTTCTTTTTTCCATCTTACCTAGTTAATGTTCATCTTATCATTTCGCTATTTCCTTAACCTTTTATCCTATCATTTTTTCTTTCCATCTTTCCTTTCGTTATGTTATTCTTTTATTAAATTTATCATCTTCTCTCTCATTTTGCCTGATGTTACTATTCACATTTTATACTTCTATCATTTATATCTCTATCTTTGTTTATGTTCTTTGTTTTTATCCTCTCATAATTTTCTATCCACCTTTCATTTCGTTATGTTATTCTTTGTTTCCTTTCATAATCCTCTCTTCCATTTTCCCTACCATTCTATCCACTCTCTATCGTTCTTTGTTTTTCTTTGCATTATCACTTTTTCAATTTGTCCCCTTGAACACACCATGCAATTTTTTGAAGGGCTATAATTTCAACCCAGCGACCGCGCCGCACCGAGACCCTTGCTTAAGGGGCTTTTACACTTTCACGGATCGCATCACGGATCATCCCGGATCTTAATCCGGGGTGATCCGGCGTGATCCGGCGTGCGACACCACGATTTCCTCTCAATGCAGGTGTGGATACGTTCTGAACTGGGTGAATACACGGACAAGTGCGGTGTCTATATACGACCAGGGGAGTATTTCATAAAGCTGTTCGTAAAGTTACGAATGACTTTACGAACGACTGGAACATGTTCTTGGGTGCTATACTAATCAGATTCTCGATCATTTAGCACAAGAACTGATCACCAGTCGTGCGTAAAGTCGTGCGTAACTTACGAACAGCTTTATGAAACACCCCCAGACAAGGTAGCAACACGGACCATATACCGGAAACGCATACGGAGCTAACACGGAGTTCAAGGAAGAGCGCGGAGGCCACTGGGTCCTTATACGGTCCTTACACGGAGGCGTACGTTGTCTATTGAGATATCTTGACACATCTGTTGTCTTCAAAATTGTACGTACATATGTGTCCGTCAAATGGCAATTTGCACAGGGACTATTTCTTATAGGCAAGGAGGATATATAAGGAATTTCAAACCCGGATGAAACCGGTATTAGTACGGACCTCGGCGGTATCTACACGGAGTGTCCAGGATGTATTCGGCAGCTACACGGAGGTACACGGTGCCTACAAGGAAGAGTACGGACTGGTTTTCATCCGTGAACTCCGGGATGAAAAATAAAGCAAGCTTAATTTTTTCCCGGGAGATGCCGGTACGCCAAGGATCACGCCGGATGCCTCCACGGTGCATACACAGTAATGCCGGTGATGATACGGATGATCCCGGAATGACGATCCGGGATGATCCGGGATGCGATCCGTGAAAGTGTAAAAGCCCCTTTAGTAAAAGCCACCTGTTGTCCCATAGGTAAGACAATTTTATATAACCTGACCAAATTCCTTACCAAGAGATACCTGACATTCGCAATTACCACAAAACATTTTAATATTAACAATCAATGATATTCAGGGGGTTGTGGTGTAAAAAGACACCTTTTTCGTCTGATTAGGGGGCATCATCTTCAGTGAAGGGGAACCCTGGCAGGAGCTCCGGCGTTTCAGTCTCTCGGCTCTCCGTAACTTCGGCATGGGTCGGAAGGGCATCGAGACGCGGATACAGGAGGAGGCCCGAATCCTGTGCAAAGCATTGGAACAGCTGTCTGGCAAGGCGTTCGACCCCTTGCAGCTCACCAACGCTGCCGTTTCCAACATCATTTGCAGTATTACCTTCGGGAGGAGATTCGAGTTCGACGACCCGGTCTTCATGGATTTGATCCGGAGGATGAGACTCGTTACGGGCGGGATCGGGACTAACCCCATCATTCGGGAACTAGTGATCCGATTCCCGGTATTATTCAGGACACCGGTCATGGCGAGGTCCAAAGAAAATATCTTGGGACTGAAGGTGAGAAAAAAATATATATTAAAAGACGGGCACGGGATAATATTCGTCATAATTATTTCGGGCTCAGTCCATTACACCGTAGATGTACTCTGTGAACATACGAACTGGTGGACTCTCCGTGTTGTGAACATTCCGTCATTTAGAAGATTCTCATCTGTGGCATTTTGTCAAGTGATTTCATGTTAAAGCCCCGTAAAGTATATAAACGAAACATTTACAGAGTGGTAATCATTCAGATACTAAAAATCTTCTTTATAACTCGTCTATGACTTGTTCAATCTCTCGGTATATATCTGCCCTGCTCTCTCACACAGAATTTTATTAACAAGGAGGTGACAGAGCACATAGAAAGCTATGATTCCACCGACATCCGGGACATTATCGACATGTACCTGGCAGAAGCACAGAGAGTGGCAGAAAAGAAGGCAAAGGAGGGCGGAACGAAACCGTATATAACCAAGGATGATATCTGGATGTGCGTATTTGATCTCTTCCTCGCGGGAACCGAGACAACTTCGTCGTCGCTTCTTTGGTTCCTCCTCGTGATGGCAAGTAAGGCCGATGTACAAGAAAAGGTAAAAACACCATTGTAATTCGTTTTATATCTTTTATTGTTGAATGCACTTTAAATTATAGGAAACCCATAAAAGACCCAAAGATGCTGTCTTCCGTCAGAGGCGAGATGGCGAAATTACAAGATTCCAGGTTTCGTCAAATCGAGAGGAAAAATTTCGAGCAGAGATCCCGTGTTCTAGATCCTTGGTTGATCGGCAGTCCTCACCTAAAGAACAGCATCGAATTTTATGGCTCGACTTTCTTCTTGGACACACTGATTCCAGAGCCTCCGTGGACTCCAGTGGACTCTTAAATCTTTCGACAGGGCGAGTGGTCGCAGATACGTTCACTTCCCTCGCTCAAAGATTGCGAATCGGAGCAAGAGATCGCTTCGAAATTTGCATATAGGAATAAATTTTGCTTTTCTTTTAAAGAGGATAGCTTTGCATTATTGCCTTTATTCTTTCAGTTGCAAAGGGAAACGATTCATTTTCCCTACATAGTTTAGGTATACATATACAGATGGCCAATAAGGATATGCCCGAATTTTATGCATTTGTTCCATAAATGATTGTAATCACAGGTTATAAAAGAGATCGATCGTGTCGTCGGACGCGAGAGGGAACCGCGTGTGGACGATCGCAAGGATATGCCGTACACCGACGCCACCCTGACAGAGGTCCTTCGCTACAGACCTGTCCTGCCGGCAGGCGTGCCGCACGTCACCGCCACAGACGTCAAGGTCCGAGATTACACCATCCCGAGGGACACCGAAATTCTAATTAATATACTTGGTATACACCTGGATCCGACGTTGTGGGATGACCCGGAAGAGTTTAAACCTGATCGTTTCCTGAGTGAAAACGGAAATACCGTGGTTAAACAGGATGCATTCACAGTGTTTGGTGCAGGTAAGGATGTCTGATGTAAAATTCAATAGGGACAATGCCAATAATATAGGCACGTAACATTATTTTGTGGACGAGACATAATATAACATTCTCTGTGAAACATGTAGGCCTTTTAAAGACTTTGGAAAATGCTGCAAAGGGATGTTTTCTTATTATCTTTCTTCATCATCATCTCATCTTTTCTAATCGGTCACTTTCACTTTTTTACGACGATTTAAGACCAGTTTGAGAGGACGTTGCATTTTATAACAGAAGTCACTGACAATTTTATGTTATGACAATTCATTTATCAACAAGTGGTCACAGATGCATGGTCATGCCAAGTCCCGGAATTATATCAGCACTCTCTTTCTTTTACATCCTGATTCACTAGCAATGGAAGAGTACAATCATTTTTATCTTAATTTCTATACACACTTCTCAAAGTTTCTCATCGAGATAACACGTTATTTTAAGAACGTCAATTCTACATTTTCTACTTGCCTCCTTAATCCTACTTGGAGCAATTTCTACACTTATATTGAACCCTCCTTCATCTCACCTGGGGCCTGTAACATAAAGAGAAAAATAAATCTTACGATTGATATCAATTGTAAGTCTATGGCAAACCATGTACTGAAGATTTACAATTGATCGTAATATTGATTGTATCTCTTTATGTTACAGGCCCCTGGAGACATTACTTCTAGTTAATATCCTGTGCAATTCAGACAACACTCCAAAATCTCAATTACGCTAGCCAAGTAGCTTGGTGATAATTTCTGTAGTGATTTTTGTAATATAGTGCAATATTGAAAACACTAAAGTGTACCAATCACCTAAATAGAATAATTTGTGTTTTGCTATAAAATCAACATCTAAACACGTTACCTTGCATTCTATGGGTTAATGGTTAAGAAGTATGAAGAAATTAAAAGCAAACATAAAACCTCATTGCAAGGAACCCAACTTCGAGTTCCGTTCCACGCGTCCCTTATTCTATACGCTAGCGGTAAGGGTGCGTCGACTAGTTTCATCACAAGTCGCTGTAAAGTTTACTGGGAGTCTTGTAGATTTAATCCCGATGGCAGCTTGTCATACACCTAAACTGGGATGTCGTGCAATGTGTTGGCAAAATGGCAGTGCATGAAGCGGTGCATGATGGTTGTTTTTATACAATAAAACATTGGATGTGCAAGTAAAACCCGGGACGTGGAGTCTACAGCAGCTTGGATCCAACAGGAGGACGCAACGCTCTGATGATGGGTAGCGCAAACTCCTGAAAGGTGGTAACTGATGGAGATGTTACTGTGGCAACCGACAGTTGGTCCCACGTCCGGATGGTCCGGTGCGAGGGGAGAAGGACTACTTGAAGCTATCGATAGAAGCTGTGGGTCATACCGAGTACTTAAGAGGGTGATCATTTCTGCTGTGATATGTAGCTGGGGTGATGTGAGCAGGAAAAGACATATTGATGTGGTGATAGTGAATCTTGTAAAACAAGGTGCATTGTGCAAAAAAGCCGGCGATTGTGATGGGCGTCCCATCCCAGTTTGTTGACAAGAACCGTGACAGAGGTACTCTCCGGTATTCTTGGTGTATAAAACGGGCGGTAGCTTGCTGTACTTACTCAAGATTCTGTGTATTTCAACTTGCAATATCTTTTTAGAGAATCAACAGTTGAAGCTCATATTAAAACCTTGGATTTATTTTGTATTTTTGTGTGCAGGTCGGCGTGTATGTCTTGGCGAGCAGCTTGCCCGGATGGAATTCTTTCTCTTCGCTACTACTCTCATGCAACGGTTCCGCTTTCACTTACCCGAAGGTCAGACCGGAGACTTCGGCATCGAACACTGTCTCGGCACCCTTGCGCCAAAGAACTATAAAGTCCTAGCCCAGGAACGATAGATTCACCACTTCACTATTTTATTTGTAAAGCCTAAGGGTGTTTTTTTTTCATTACTGTCGAGGCTTTCATGTTCAGTGGACACCCAACGCATGTGATTGGCCTTGCAAGCGTACAAAGCTTGTATACAAGTTGCGCTCTTTTTGTGCTCCAGACTCTAGTTCCCAGCAGAGCAGAAACCGAGTTTCCAAACGCAAAACGAACGCAGCTTGTGTAGAAACCTAAAGAATGCGAAAAGAACGCTGGATCTTCGTACTCTTGCCAAGCCAATTGCTCGCGTCGGGTGTTCACTGCATCGTTAAAGGGAGACTCAACCGCAGATTGTGGATTTTTTATGCCGCGAGAGATAAAAGGTGCGATTAAACGCAACTCAAAAAATTAAACGCAACTTGATTTTCAACCAATCAGGATCGCGTATTTTGGACTTGGGTTTAATTTTTTGAGCTGCGTTTAATCGCAACTCTTTATGCAAGAGGGCCCTGATCATGCCGTTGCCCTGCCCGGGGGGGGCACTCAGATGTATGGGTGTACACATGCGTGTCCATGGGTTTTCAAAATACCCCCTAAACAGGGATGAAAAAAGACCCCTAAACGAGGATTTTTTGCGCGGTTTTTCATCATCCAACCCCCCTAAACAGGTTTGACTTAAATATTACCCCATAAACAGCGCGCGTTATAAGCAACAACACATTTCAGAGGGGGAACCATTTCAGTGCACTGTGGCTGCGTCGGAAGAACTCTCCGCTCCCGATTCTCTTCTCTTTTTTGCATCCATCTGCATGCACTGCCGCGCGTCACTCCCTGAACTGAAATCGGGCTGTAAATCCCCGTGAAAATCCCTGAAAATATCAGAAAATGTCCCATTTACATATTGGTGCCAAAGTGAAAAATATACCCCCTAAACGCGTTCGGCCAGATTAGTCAAAAGCACCCCTTTTTGTTGAAAATCAGCGTTTTTGGACCCGTTACGCGTTCCACCTGAAAAAAGACCCCTTTTTACGCGTTTTCTTGGACGCGCATGTGTACACCCATATATCTGAGTCCCCCCCCCCCCCCCCCCGGGCGCAAACTTCCGACAGATTGGTCGCCGCGCAACATGCACGCTCCGCCTTAGCTCGAACTCTCGTGCGAGATTACGTCGACCTTCGTGCAGTCCGAAATGTAATCCCAGTAGTCCGACGGACGCGTTCGACGCACGAACTGTGTGTACGAGTGAATAGGGCTTACGCAATCCTGACTTTCCCTACGGCCGCTTACTGGCGTATACCTTTAAACAATTATATAGTGATGTGTGTGTGTGTGTGTGTGTGTGTTTGTGTAATTGGGTTTTTACAGACGTGTATCAATCAGATATGATTATTTATGTCTGGGGACCGACCTTTAAAGGCATTGAGTAACTTTGTTGGAGATCAGAAAAAAAAAATCTGAATTAGCTCATGCTGCGATGATAATTAGAAACCTTTAGGTCAGTCGGGAATCGTGTGACTTTTACAGGTCATTTGCTGATTTCATTATCAAGATATTTATGATTTAAAATCGAAATTTTATAAGCGTATGGCATGACGCTTATAACTTGTAACAGTCGGCATACCTCCCTCTTTCGGCAAAGGCACAGCGTAGATAACTCGGATTGATAACTCGGCAATACTATCGCGCGCTAGAGAAAGCTTGAGCGCTGGAGCTCATACCGTGGGCAAGGGGCTAGCCTAGCCTGTCGATCGCCTGGCCTGGCCGGCGGGCGGTCGCTGGGGTAGTCGCGACATCGTGTGTGAGTAGAATTACCAAATGTTGATTATTGCATGGTAATCCTACATACATGAATAACAATTTTTTTTGCCTGACAATAAAGAAAGAGAAAGAGGAAACAAATGAAAAGGCATTTAAAAGGGGGACGGGGAGGTCGCACATTTTGAAACATGGACGGAAACCACAATCCATACGATCACCTCTAATACCAGAGCCAGAGACGTACGAGAAGTTGTGTAAGGGGGATATCAGGATGGGCCATGCGCCAGGGCTGCGCTGGAGCTCGGAGGGAGAGAGAGAGAGAGATCGGAGTGGAGGAAACGCAGCCCTGTCGTCGTTCATTGCCGTACGAGCTGCGAGGCATGGACTGGTTTCAGAGCCCGCCACTCTGTTTATATTTTCGGGTAACGGCCACCGCACGCGGAGTTATAGTGCCCGCAGGTCCAATAAATTTATTTCTCGCTCTCGAGGAAATGGAATCATTCATGTCGACAATGTTTAGCAAAATAAAGGAGGCGACCCCCAGGAGCGAAAATATCCCCTTACGCCCATGTCACATTTTCCAAACTAATTTCGGTTACTAGTCGTCAAGATATACATTGTACTGGAAATAGTGCGGGGGCGGGCATATAGGCCTATGCGGTTGGATGCTTAGACAAATTTCTAATACAACAATCGGAGGATAGAGAGAAATGTGAGGAAAAGCCTTTTTGTATCTTCAGCATAGCAGGATCATGCGATCGATTGAAGACTGATGAAACAATGAACAGATAAGATTTTATTTTGTCTCCTTGGACGGGGAATTGATTAGGGAACTTGTCATAAGAGTGTGGCATCCCCCCCCCCCCCCCCCCCCTCACGTCAGTGATTTTTGTTTGGGGGTTTCTTTCTTTTTTCTTCTTCTAATATTTCTAATATTTGGCTATAGCCTAACATTCTGGAAGCTTGATAATATATCTAAGTCATATCAGGTTACCGTCATATCTGAAAAGTGAGAAAATTGTCTTTACGCCCAAAATCATCCAAATGTTTGTGGTAAATTTTCTCAAAATGAAACAAAAAATCGGAAGTCCATACCAGTAATATAATATAATATTCGACTCCAGTGGTCCGGACCGAACTTGACCCAGCCCCTACCCTCATAGGCCTACGCCTGATTTACCAAATCATCTGGCTAAGGAGTGTAAGCTTCTTGCTCTGACTGGGGAGGTGGAAGCGAGATCTCTCTTCTACCTCCCTGCTCTGACCAATGAGTTATGACAGAACTCCTTGCTCTTTACATATAGCCCACACTTGTGAAATTTGTATTGCTGCTCTCCGCGGTTCACTTCGGCTTCATAGTCTTTTCACCGGGTAGCTGCAGAATGATCTTTTTCAAAGAGTTTAGACTGGGCATGGACATCAATTTCTGTCAGCAAACGCCTCGCCCTCCCCTCTCTTTCTCTCTCCGTCTCTCTCTCTACGTCTCTCTCTCTACATACACATCCTTACTCTAACACGTTCACAAGCTTCCATCTAATCAAGTGTTTTTTAGTTATAAATTCGGTTTAGTAAATAAATACACGTAGATGCAGAATACATGAAATGAAGAATAAATTTAATGCAAGAAGGTAGGCCTACCCATGCACTTATCGGGGGGGGGGGGGGGGGTGCCGAACAAAAGGGGCATTTTTAGGTGGTCGAACACCCCCTTTTTGTGTTATTGTAAGTCAGCACACACCTTTTTGATGTTAAAAACGCCGCCTTAGAATTCCCGTTAACTTTTTTTAACACTTATTGGATCATTTTTGAAAGAAAGTAACCCCCAAATAATGTTACTTTTTTTTTTTTTGGGGGGGGGGGGGGGGCTTGTCAGAGATTTTTTGGAGTAAAAAGACCCCCAAAATACTGATATACTGATATATATATACACCCCCCTTTAACAAATCCTGGGTACGCCACTTGGCCTACTAATATTTCAAAATTCACTGTGGGATTGTGTTCGGTCTTCACTACTCTCCCCTCTCTCTCAATATCATCTCTGCGTTCTCCCTCATCCTCTTCTCATGATTTGCTTGTTCATCCTTTCCTTCCTTTCTCTCAATGGCTTGGTATTACAGTTTTGTGCACCTCTCCATTTTCTCCTTTTCTCTTATTCCCTCTCCTTTCTGACCCTTCACAAGAAAAAGAAGTTCAAATTAAAGGAAAAATTTCATTTTTTGTTTCAATAAGGGTATATTCAAATTACAATACAACAGAAATTACAGACTAACTGGTTCGGACCATTATGTGGCTCTGTATTGTTGGTGAGGGCAGGGATTTTTCAAGAAGGATATTATCAGTGGCAAAGGATGTATCAACATTTTAAATAATATATCTGGACATAATATTTCTTGGTAGCAACAAGTGCTGAAGACAACATGCAAGTTGTCTTTAACACTTTTCCTAAAGATTCAGGAAAGGAGGGGAGGCACAAGTTACACCCACTCATCCTATTACCACCATCACACCACCAAACCAGCAAACCGACCAGTTCTTTGCCATCTTATTAGTGTGATTGAGGTATTAGGAAGATGGACAAGGAAAAAAAAACATCAATTGATAAATGTAAAAAAAAAAAAAAGAGGCAAATTTCATTTTCTCTACATGTACAGGAATTCATTGCTACTGAATTGCCATTCACAATAATAAAATTCCATTTCTACTCTATAAAAATAGATTATAGATCGAGCATACGATCTTTAACACTGGGAGTAATATGCCGAAAGATTTGTTTACAAATTAAAAAAAATTCCTCCCCAGTCAAGCTTCTTCATTTGCTAACCATTGTCTACGGCGGACCGTTTGAATATTAATGAGTCAGAAAGAAGAGGATCTTGGGTATTTGATTCTAGTTCGTCGTGACTTGGCCGAGAACCAGAATAGCCTGGTGGTTAAGTCGCTGCCCAGCAAGCAGTAGATGACAGGTTCGAATCCCGCTGGTTCCAATTTTTTCTGACTTGTGTTTTTCATTATAGATCGAGCATACGATCTTTAACACTGGGAGTAATATGCCGAAAGATTTGTTTACAAATTATAAAAAAAGAGTTCACAGCAAAACTGAATTAAGTCAAAATCGCATTTCGATGGAGAACAAGAGCCCCAGGGGGCACGAAGCTCACCTGACGTGGATCAATTCACATCTGGTGCAGGGGCCCCTATAAGGCCACCCAGAAAAATTTCATGAACAACTTTCATTCTTCATCTATAGAGGTATCTCTATACACAATACCAAGTCTGAGCTTCCTACCAAGTTCGGTTAAATTCCAATCATTGGTTTTGGAGAAGAAGCTGAAAATGTAAAAAGTTTATGGATGGCGGACAGCTTGCCCCAGCCCCCCCCCCCCCCCCCCTCCAGTATGTTACCCCCACAGACCCCCTATAGGGCCACCCAGAAAAAAAATCATGAACTTTCATTGAACTTTCATCGTCTATAGAGGTATCTCCATACACAATACCAAGTCTGAGCTATTCCTGGTTCTGGAGAAGAAGATGTTTGAAATTTACATAGCTTTTACACTTGGGGCCCGCCACATGTACCATTTTAGCAACTTTGGGTCCCCTAACCCTAAGGATGATTCCTACCAAGTTTGGTTGAATTCCGATCATGTGTTTTGGAGAAGAAGATCAGAATGTACATTTTGCCTGGCAGCGCCCCCCCCCCCCAGTATGTTACCCCCAAAGGGCCCCTATAGGGCTACTCAGAGAAATTTCATGAACATTCATTCTTCATCTATAGAGGTATCTCCATACACAATACCAAGTCTGAGCTTTGCCTGGTTCTGGAGAAGAAGATGTTTGAAATTGACATAGCTGGGGGCCACATGTACCATTTTAGCAACTTTGGGTCCCCTACCCCTAAGGATGATTCCTACCAAGTTTGGTTGAATTCCGATCATGGGTTTGGAGAAGAAGATGATAATGTAAAAAGTTAACGGACGACGCACAACGCACGACGGACAAATTTCCATCGCAATAGCTCACTCGAGCCTTAGGCTCAGGTGAGCTAACAAGAAAAGTCCAGGCCGGTCCGCTCTTTGATATCGTCTTCCCATCTTTTCTTCTGTCTTCCTCTTTTTCTTCCACCTTTCTCTGTGCCTTGCAGGATGGTTTTTGCAAAACCCGAATAATGTGAAACATGACATATCATTTCAGTTTGCGCTTTTTCACGGTCATGAGGAGTTCTTCGTATGGCCCAATTGCTTGGTGGATGATGGTGCGGACCGTCTCGTTGGTTATGTGGTCTTTATATGAGATGCCTATTATTTTACAGAAGCATCTCATTTCCATTGCTTGAATTCGCCTCTGGAGGTCTGCTGTGAGGGTCCAGGATTCCCAGGCAAACAGGTAGATGGATAGGACGAGTGATCTCATCAATCGTATCTTGGAACTGAGCAAGACCATGAAGTCTAACACCATAACTAAGCTGACAGTGGCAGGGAATCCAATCAGATTCAGCACATACAACAGTTTGGTGGTGCTGTAATAAAAGAAAAGATAGTTTGAAAAAAATGAATTAGAATTTTTTTCTTTTGTGAAAAGGCCATGGCCTGAATTCATGAATACTTCTGTAAGGGTATTACAAGCAACGTACATGACCTCATGCCCAATCATAAATGACAATACAGGCTACGCTTATTTTAAACCATAGTTTAAACCATAGTTTAGACCATGGGTTTACCCTCCTTTGTGAATTGTGGCCAATGTGTTTCTTACCAAGGTGTCAAGCTTTTCATTACACTTTTTTTGTCATGAACTGAAAAGGAAACTGTCCTAAAGTGAAATATGCCAGTGTTGCGAACACAACATGCACTGGTCTACATGATGGTAGATGTACCTTTTAAAAATATTCTAGTAATTTACACAGCAACACCTTGTGTAAAACTAATGTGCAAACAAATCAGACATGAACTAACAACTGCCTACAAAAAATTACTTATACTGACAAAAATCTCTATATCTGTACTACATAATCCCATAAATTATTCATCATAAGAATATAAAATGTAAAGTAAATCCATCCTTCATGCACAAATATTTCTTTCACCATTCATCAAGACAAATTTACAAAATATATAGGAATGCAGATATAAATATCATAAATTTGTCAACCGGGGCATAGCTAGTGGCAAATGCGCCACCTCTGTTGGCAACAAAAAAACACAAAAAAAGGGGGGAAGAGTGAGGGAAGAGAAAGAAAGAAAAACTGGTCAAATTTTTTTGCTCGCTCGCTCAAGTCGCTCGCAAAAACATTGAGATGTTAATCTCTGGGCAAATGGCGTCCCTTCCCTTCCCTTCTGCAATAGGCTACAGCTGCCCCCCTGGGATTGTCAAAGTTCAGATAGTCACAATCGGGCAGCGAAGTGCTAGTATATATGGGTCTGTTCACAAAGTTGGGGCACCAAAACTTGACATTTTATCGTAAAAACATTGTAGTTTTAACACTATGACTTACACCATTAAGTTGTTTTATATGAATGTACTTTGTGCCTCCAGGAAGCTTTTGAAGAACACAAGACAAATTGTTTTGAGGGGCATTTTCAAAATGCTCAAGTCGCTCGCAAAAACATTGAGATGTTAATCTCTGGGCAAATGGCGTCCCTTCCCTTCCCTTCTGCAATAGGCTACAGCTGCCCCCCTGGGATTGTCAAAGTTCAGATAGTCACAATCGGGCAGCGAAGTGCTAGTATATATGGGTCTGTTCACAAAGTTGGGGCACCAAAACTTGACATTTTATCGTAAAAACATTGTAGTTTTAACACTATGACTTACACCATTAAGTTGTTTTATATGAATGTACTTTGTGCCTCCAGGAAGCTTTTGAAGAACACAAGACAAATTGTTTTGAGGGGCATTTTCAAAATATTGACAAAAACATACTGGTGTCCCATGTTACATCCACAACCACATTTTCTACATGCATGATACCTTACAAAGCTACATGTGTAAATCCTATTAATGGGTACATTGTGTTATGGTGCTGACTTAATGAAGCAAAACTTTTAACAAAAGAATAAATATCTTCCCTGAGTTTATCATGAATGTTGTGGGTGTAACGGTTTCCAATCAAATGTCACAAGTTGTGGATGAACGGGACACCAAAGAATATCTGCAACTTTCATCAATAACTCTTGAAGGCAGTTACTCTCATTGCAGTTGTTGTTGCATTGAATTAAATAGAGAGCCTAAAGTAACCAGGCAAATATTTATCATCAAGAGCATTATGGATGTGCCGTTATGTCTCAAAATAAGACTTTGCGGATGTAACACAGACACAATATCCGGTTACATCTACACGCTGGTTTTTCATAATTTCCAAAATACAATGTTTATGTTTCTCAGATGCTTTTTATTTTCACCAGAGATAGAATGGCCAAGCAAGAAAATTCTAACTAGACTTTTTCATCAAATTACAGGGGATTAAAGAAAAAAATGAAAGGTGCCCAACTTTGTGAACAGACCCATATCCACATATTGAAGAAGAAAGGTTCCAGGATATTTATATAACTTATGTAAGTTAACTTCAGTAATTTTCACCTAAAAAAAAGTTCAAAAAAATTTTGTTTGACTAGCTTCGCTGTCTCGCAAAATATTTAGAAATTGAAAAGCTGATATTTGGGCAAAAGGCGCCAGTCCCCTCCTTACGAAATGGGCCTGTCTAATCAAGATCTCTATGTCTGCGATTTTCTTTTATTAATTTTTGTCGGGGGAGATGGATTAGGGTGCAGCAGTTTTGTCTGCAAAAATGGGTATCGCATCCTAAATATTTGTTGGCAAGTTTGGGTGTCACTACCCCATTCAAAATGTTCTAGCAACGCCCCTGTTAGTCAAGCTCTTGAATGACAAAAACTCTAATGTAATAGACCCGAGTGGCAATAAACCAGCTTAATTTTATTTTTATTATACTTCATTTCTTTATTTTTTACATGTAGACCCTACTACTCCAAATACAAAATTTCTTTGTTCTATAATTGCACATCTCTCAAGTAAACATGGAAGGTGACGAAAGAGGATATTTACCTAGGTGAGTGTAGATCTATTGGCATGTTTCTGGCATGACTGTGTCTGCTCCATCATCAAATAAGAGATGTCATGCATCTGTAAGCAAAATAGAATGACTAGTCAAATTTATCCATAACAGACTATCAAACCGTTTTCTTAGACGAGTATATGGATCTGAATGAAAGACTGAAAATAAGAGTGAATCATATTCATGTACCTGTGAACAGCCCACACCTCCCAGAGTCCCTGTCCTATTGCATATCCACTTATCCAGGAAAGTATTAAAAAACATTTTAAAAATAAAATTCAGTAGTATGAAGGGGTGGGTCCATATAACTGAAGTTTGAAATTGGATTTCTCCAAAAATAATATGCATGGAATAGCAGTAACCAAGATAAAATATTTATTCATGCTTATGCCCAACATACATTGCGATTTCCCGAATATTAAATACAAAATGTTTAAAATTTACAGATCAGATCTATCAGTAGTTGGAAACTATCTGTCCGGACACCCAACATAGGTATACATAGTGATAAGGTTTTCTCATTCTCATTGATAAGAACTGTCACATATATAAATCCTATATAAATCAAGATTTTGAACTGCTAAGAAAACAATGCAATTATTCAATGGCATGATTGGTATGTAATATTCCACCAGATTGGGAAAGCGGCAAGAAGAAGATTCAAAATTCCTGGAAAGAGCAGAGTGAATCTAAGTGTTTATTTTTTTCAAATCTGGAAGAAAGAAACAGATATAATGACCCGGGGGGGGGGGGGGGGGTGGCACTCAGTATATAAATGTACATGCAGTGTGTGGTGGGTATGTGCCGCCCAGAAGACCCCCATTTTTACACTAAAATTTCAGTTCCAAATCATACCATTTTTTTATTGAGAAAAAGAGAAAAAACATTCCAAAGCAACATTGTTTTTTTTTCATTTTGTCGTTCTAGTCGTTCTGGCACGTCTCGGCCTTGCCCGTTACGCTTCAAAGACAACATAGAATAGACGTGCCATGACACACAGCGTATTAAGCGAATGCATGGGAGCTTGTGTGTGGGTACCAGGTAGCTGTACGAGCTCCTTGGCTTATCAATCTGGTACTTGCCTATGGAGCTGTACATGGGATCCATATACCTTGTGTGTTGGAAGGCATCACCCAAAAAAAACTACATCTAAATATCACCATTTCTCACATAATTTGACCCATGCAACCCACCCTCGGAATTTGCTATAGGGATAGGGGTTACCTTCCAGGATCAACTAAGATTGTAAAAATTGAATGACTAAAAAAGAGGGAAAAAAGACTAAAATCAACAGATTTTTTACCTTGCATTTGTAACATAATGATATATATGGGACACACAAACCTTACCTTGCATGGGTAGTCCCATATAACTTACATCATGTGCAAGTAAAAAAAAAACCTGATCACACCTGCCAGTTTTGTGGGGTTTTTTTTTAGTCAATCAATTTTTACAACCTTAGTTGATCCTGGAGTGGAAGGTAACCCCTTTAGCAAACTCTGACTCTGCAGGCCTGGCTGAGGATGGTTTGCATGACAGTGCCTCACAGTATGTGAGAAATGGCAATATTTATTTTAGATCTATTTTTTTTTTTTTTTTTTTTTTTTTTTTTGGGGGGGGGGGGGGGGGGTTGATATCTCATTATCTGCCTCCACACACGGTATGGATCCTACCTATATTATGAGCTCCTTGGCTTATCAATCTGGTAGTGATACTATTACTGGCCTACGCCCGGCGTAGCCTACGGAGTACGGAGCCGTTCATGCCATGGTATTCAACTGTGAGTGGAGTCGGAGGCACATATCAACAAAAACAAGATCTAACACAGTACTAACCATGCTAACAGTAACATGTAACATGTCATGCATGTCTAAATGAATTATAATCATTTCTCACATACTTGCGAGCCATGCAAACCAGACATTTTATTCACAAGCCTCAAAATGTTGTTTTTCACGTCAAAACTCCCGAACTGCGTGTAAATGAATAAGTGCGCAGACATGGGATTGGGAACCATGCAAGATTGTTTATATTCAATGTTGAATTACTTGAAATGACAAGGCCACCGTTTCTTGTGAAAATGGCATTGTTCTTGCTCTAATTTTGATGCAATTTTTTTTCAAACTTACTCTTTAGAATATCAGGAATAAAATAAAATAAATCTTTAGAGGAATAGTAAAGAAATTCTTGTTCATTTTTCCCGTCAAAACCTTAGCCTAGGTGCGCAGACCTAGCGCTGCGGAGGCCAGTACCACTACCACTATACCAGATTGATCAGCCAAGGAGCTCGGCGTACACGGTACAGTAAAGTACGCAGTAGGTCACCCCATTATACTCGGGATACCACTCCACTCGATACTCCGATAGAGTCAATAAAATCTTACAAATCTTACAAATCTTACAGTGAGTTGTGGATATCACACTGTGCCCCTGTCCCGGCGCTGGCATTATGTTTGGTCAATCTGACTAACTTAGACAGCTGCCGCTGCTTGTCTGAAGGAGAAAAAATCTCAAGTCTGAAGATGATAAAACAAACGTCGAGAAGTAGCTTTCAGTATGCATGCTAGGATAGCTGCACACTGAGCCGAGTATGCATGTAATAGGCTGGCGCTGGCTCGCCGACGGGTATACCGTTGCACTGTACAAGTAACTATCCCGACAGCTCAGCTAGCTAAAAGCTGGTATATCACTGGCGCCTAGCGCCTGTAAGTTGATGTTGGGTATAAACTGGCTTACCATAGAGATACATACTATGTATCGCTATACATGTGTACGAAACACACATATCGTATTGCCAATGTCTCACAACGAACGCATGAGGACGCTAGACCAAATACTGTTTGAAACGTAGATCTGCCGTTATTTCAGCCAGAATTTTGATTTCAAAACCACATTTATTTTCTTTTTTAAAAATAGTAAATGAGCTCCAATTTCTATCTTACTTTCACATGTCACTAATTATAGTTCTAACAGTAGGATTATATACCATTGGACCACTTTCACGCTGAATTTGTCAAATTTTGCAAAGCTACACAATACCTTTAACGTCACCATCCGAAAGACGTGACTCAGTCTCGAACCTGGGTCCGCTGAATCAGTTTATAACTTCCACTATTAGCTGGATTACAGGCGCACGCTCAACGCCCAGTGAACGACGACGCAGTGAACCTAGCCTTTCATCAAGGCGGCATGCGAGGTCTTTTCTTTGCTGCTCTACTCCTTAGCTCTGTCGATCCTTGAAACGCACGAAGTCCTCTGAGAAGTCGACACACGCGTGCAGCTTCCGTGTGTCGCCTTCTCGAAATCAGAGGACTGTTCCGCTCGTTTTGAGGATCGAAAGAGCTAGTAGTTCATAACTTATTCTTTTTTTTCTGATTTATTTGAAACTTTCACCTTCATGTTTATCTTATTTGTCTTCTTTGACATAAATCATCTTTTTATCTGATACGAGTTTTAACTTTTGGGTTATTAACGATCAAAATTGTCAAATGTTTCTTTTACAACTACATGTACTTTAAATCATTTCAACCTAGCTTTACAAAAAAGAGGGCCTGTATTTTTGAACTTTGTGTGTTGGCAATCTGACGTAATAGGTATTTTGTAGTGTGTAAACTTTGCATATGTTATACATTGTATATTAAAAAAACAATAGTAGAGGTAAATACAAGTAAGTACATTTTTTAATTTTATGAATGTAAAGCAAAAAAGAAAGAAATAAACAGAAAGATGAAGGAAGTAGAAATAAAGAAGGGACATTATTAGAAGTGTGATAAGGTACTTACAATACCGTCATGTGGATGAGTCTTGGACGACGCTGCGTTGACATGGTTGATCGGGTTGATCCCTTACACTGCATGATCGAGCACTATACCTAACCTTAAACCATATTGCATTCCTAACCTAATATCTTCGCTGGAGCAAATGTCAGTCCAACCCCATGATGATAGTTCTACCGTGTTTTTTTACAATGGTAAACTCCCCTTTGTTGTTTGTCCTTCGTCAAAACCATACGTACATCAGGACATATAGAATGGAATGTCTACCCTGTGGATATAATATTATGTTCAGTACGTCTTCATAGAGCTTTAAGATGGTCGTTTCATGTATGAAACAATAAATATTATTCAAAATGCTAAATAAATAAGAAATCAACGATATAATATATTTAAGGTTTCCATTCTAATGTGTTTACCTCAAATTTTCAAATCAAGTACAGATTGCAAAGAATTATTTTGGGCTATGATGAACATTTTATAGTTTGATAGTAAAAAGATGATTTTTTTTTCTTTTTGTAGGAAACTTCCAATATGCCATTTCAAGCTTTATTTTTTTTGCAAATGGAGATATATAAAGTTAAATTCCTTGACAAATCATATTCGAAAGCTTCTGGCCAAAAAACAATCATCGTTTAGTCTTCTTAAAAGAGAAATTAAATTTTTGTACCTTTATTACCGATTGCAACTCAACTGAAGTTAGATGGAAAAATGCGAATCCTTTTAGAAAATTCAGGAACTTTAACAGCTGATTGGAAACGAGTGCTTGGAAACAGCGATTGTTATACCAGTCCCCCCCCCCCCCCCCCCCCCATTCATAAACTTGGACCGATTTCGTTAACCAGCTATTTCTCCAAATTGGCTGTAGGATTCATAGCAAAGTGGATTTTACAAGATATAGCACGTAATAGGAAGTTTCTCTCAACGAACCATTACTTACTTAACATGCTACATCTCTACATCTATATCATCCCATGGGTTGCTATTTTCTAAGTCCCCGTTACCACTCAACTTGCTCTGATTGGTTATCGCTACATGCAGGTGTACCTCAAGGAACTCTACTAGGCCCCATAATATTTCTAGCGATGGTCAACTATCCATGTTTTGAGAACTTCGGCTGCTTTCAAATATGATTGTGGACGACCTGTCTGTCGTAGAATGTAGAAGTTCCACACAACCATCTGTCTTACAAATATCTATGGACTACCTTCTAACCCGGTGTGAGCAAAATCAAATGGAACTGAATCCACCAAAATGTGTTCAGATGAATGTTTGTTTTTTACTGTCTTCCCCTACCCACCCAAAAGTTCGCATTGGAAACAATGAGCTGGCAACTGTAAGTACCACTAAAATCCTCATTCAAAGTGATTGAAATGGGACGAAATTGTAAATGGACTTATAATACGAGCAAACAAAATTCATATGCTCAGATTGTTGAAACGTCACGGCCTACCACAGGATGACATGTTGACCATATACACGTGCTATATAAGGTCAATTATGGAATATGCAAGCTCCTGTGTGGAATGGAGCTCTCACCAAAAACCAAATCACCAGGTTACACTGGCGTAGACGGGGGGGGGCACAACGGGGCCATGGCCCCCCTATTCAGCCACTAAAAAAAAATAAAGCGAGAGCGAAAAAGCGGGAGAAGTGAGAGAAAAAGGGTTAAAAAGGCGCTACAAGCCGTTACCTTTCTCTCAAAATTTGAAAAAACGTCAAAGTTTTCGTGCTTCGCGCGGGAAGGAGGGAAACTCCTCCTTCCTGCACCCACCCCTGTTACATACCGTGCAATATTGCTCCACATAATTGAAAAGCAGTCGGTTCGTCGAACTATACTTTCCGCCTAAAAGTTTGTTTGCTACAAGCCGTTATCTTTCTCTCAAATTTGCTAAAATATCAGAGTTTTCGCGCTTCACGCGGGAAGGGGACCCCCACCCCCCCCCCCCTCTCCCCTTCCCTGCACCCATCCCTGCACCCATCCCTGTTGCAGTGCAGTATTACGCCTAAATAACTGAAAAGCAGTCCGGACGTCGAAATAACTTTCCGCCTAAAAAAGGTGCTACGAGCCGTTATCTTTCTCTCAAATTTGCTATAAAACGTCAGAGCTTTCGCGCTGCGCACCGGAGGGGGAAACTTCCCCTCCCTGCACCACCCCCTGGGGAGCACGCACCAATTTCGCACTCTTCGCGTGCTCACAACCGCCCCCTAAAATGACATCCTGGCTGTGCGGTTGGATCCTTCACGTCTGGCCCCCTCCAGTGGGTGTCGATCCCGGGAGGGGGCGGTAGGGGTATATATCCCCAAAAAAATATGAGGTGGGGTGATGGCCTGTTAATGCACTAAAAATCTAGTTTTTGAAGGTTTGAAATGCGAAAATTTTCGAAAGCTTGGTCGCTTTGCTCCCTCGCATAATTATTATCTTTCAGGATCTCGTAATTTCGCGTCCCCACTAGGCCTATATTGTTCTTAAATAGCTTAAAGGATTCAAAATTTGAAAAAATAAAGATGTAATTGCTTTGCTCGATATATCATGTATGTGTCATATGACTCCTGCTAAATATTGCGCCCTCGATGTAGGATAAATAAAGTGTATAAAAGAGCATTTGCAAAGGTTCAACTTTTGAAATAAATCTCAATTTCAGGTATCCTTTCCTGAATTTCTCGACTCTTTCTCAAGCCTTTCAAGGTTTTCGTTAGTTTTGCTCCCGATTGTACAAGTGAGTGAACAGAAAACCGCTTATCAATGCATAAAATTCGAGCTTCTCTACCGCTCAATTGCAAAATTTCCTGGGTAAAATGCACAAGAAATTGCGTTTTTTAGGGTTAAAAATTGAAAAAAAATTGCCGCTCGGTCGCTTTCCTCCCTCGCTGACGTAGATAGCTTTGAGCACTCGGGGCGGGACTTCATTTTTGCCATAATCCCTAGATACGCCACTGGCTTCGCTCCCTTGCCGGTCAACCCCCCCCCCCCCCCCCCCCCCCCGATCATGAACACCGATCGACACCCCTGCGGCCCCATATTGAAAAATCCTGGCTACTCCTGTGTCAGGTTAGAAAGAGTCAAAAAAGAGCGTTGATGGTCATTGTTGGTAGATGATACTCATACCTAGCTGACCGAAGAAAAGGCTTGTGCTTGTCATTCTTCCAAAAGAGCCTGCAGTACACCAACCAATTTAACAAGTATTTTAAACCTAAAAACAATTTCAGAGTTCTGAGACACAAAGCCTTTTATGAACTAACCAATGTTATTTTTAAAATCACCTTTCATGTAAATTATTCATATCAATGTATTATCTACCGTTGCATGTATATTTTATATTTGTAAATTGTGCACAATTGAAAGTTATGCTGCGATCATGATTATTTTTAATAAATCCCATTTTGAATGAATGAACTTAGTGGTGTGAAAATATCTTTAAAGTTTGCATTTTACCGGCTGAAAATCCTTTGTCATTTTGATGAAAACAGTGACGTCAGAGATGTGCAACTGATGTATGTTCAATTTTTACCAATAGTCTATGTCACATCCGGACAAGAGACTATGATTCACTTTTTTTGGTCTGATGTCGGTCTGAACTTAAACACTCATTTGTCACGATCTGTATGTTACACAGCATTCCGAAGTAGTCCGTTGTCAAATGGTCAAAAATGGGAATTTTGTGAGGATTTTTGGAAACGTACATTTTAAGAAAGATAATGTCATAAGTCAAACTGTAAGCGTTGTTTCAAAATTTTAAAATGAATCTAAAGTTACTTTTCAGGTATATTTAGAATGCTGACATTGGTGAAATTTATGATTTTTAAATCTATTTTTAAGAAAATACTCTTAATTGCAATAGGGATATGAATTTCCACTGTATGTATAGAATTGACATTGTAGATGACTTTCGTGACAAAATAATACAGAAAAATATATAGGAAATATAGGCTTGTATACATATTTTATTAAAGGACCTCTACGATAATTATGATACATTGTATTCTGCTCTGTGACTGCTTCCGAGAGTGTACTTACATATCAGTGAAACATAATTGATCAGTGACATAATATTAATTGTATTAAATAATATGATATACATGTACATTGTATTATGTTATAATATGATATAATATAATATTCACTATATTATTTACTTTGATAATCGTGTTGGCACATTGAGTGACAGTCGGAATTAAAATTATAATTATGTAGAAAGAATCACTAGTTTAGCTTTAAAAAAAATCTCAGTAGTTTGTGTATTTATCAGCGTACTCTTCCCCTCTTTATTTCTATCTATCTGGCTTCTACCAAATCTCTTGCGCACCAGTGCACGGAGTTCCCATTTTCACATTGGTTTCAAAAATAAATATTAATCGCAATTTTCTCTGTCATTTCATTCTGGAGTTATGATTGTAAATGAGGCCGAGAGACCTCGGGACCGGTAGCGCAGCCTACGAGAACCACAAAACAAAGAAATAGGGTGACATAAACCGAAAATTTCAGTCTCTTATTGGCCATCCGTCTACTGATCCCCCTTGGAATTATGATCTCTTGAGCTGTAGCTTATAGCATCAGCGCCTCGCTAAACCCTCACACTCAAACTCTCTCTTTCTCTCTCTCTGCACTTTCTCCAAAATCCAAATACATGTAATTCTTATGTTTTTCAACTCCACGCTATTCACAGTGAATGAAATAGTTGCCTTCTTTTCTCTTTTAAAAAAAAATATGTATATATTTAAACAAAAAGTTTATTTCTCTTATTATAGTAATTAATTATATAATATAGGTTTTCCCGGTCAATTTCATTATTTTGCCATTCAATTTCATATTAGAAGCATTCGTTTTCGTCCAATACGGTCATGCAACGAAATATCGTCATTCAAAATCGTTTTTAGTCATTGAAATGAAGTAGTGTGGCGACCGATTTCGTAGTCGTGCATTATAATTCACTGAATGAGCATACATTTTCGGCAATGGTTATACAATTTCGTCTGCAACATGTCACCAGCTGATTCCTAATATTCGAATTCGTATATAGGCATACAAGTTCATAATAGCAGCATTCAAATTATGTATCTCATGAACTAGGAGCCGTGTATATAACACAGTCATTACAATCTAGCCTTTAGAACAATGTACTTTACGTTGGTCACGCATGATGATGAAAATACAGATGTAAAATGAAGAACACAAAATATTCGATGATTATGGAAATAAAGATGTAACAGAGAACATCACATAACATTAAGATGATTGTGGTGACAATAAAAATGTACACTGGCGATTACAAAAACAATACATTTATAATGAACAAAAAACTATAGACGTAAAATATAAATATCCAAAACAATGTGATGAGCATGATGTAAACAAATGTCTAAAATTAAAATGACAAAAGCATAATGATCATGATATATAAAAACACTAATGTAAAATTAAGGTGATTAAAACAATATGATGATCATAATGAAAAGGATAATTGATTATTGAAGATAACACAAAATGTTGAGGAAATTATGTTGAGATCAAAATGATGAATATTGTGACGAGTAAATAAGCGATAACAAAAAGAATTTCAAGGAACCTTTAATGATTAAATGGACAGATCACTCTAGATTACACGTATTTGTATTACGAAAATGAATGCTCAATTGAGGAAACCAATTGCTCGAAAACGAAATTGAAAGTGATTTTAGGTGCTTACCACACCCATCGCACTAATTTGAATGCTGAAATGTGGAAATCCATGCCCCAAAACGAAATTGAACGTTGTTATCCGAATTTGAAATTGGTAACCATTAATTTTGGTGCCTAAAAACGAATTTGAAAGCACGAAATATGAAATCGTTTGACCAAAGTCACTCCACCGCTTCGGACACACGAATTTGAATGCACTGAAAATGAAAATGAATAATATTTTTACGAAATTGGCCGGGAAAACCTATAATTACCTACCTTGTTTTTAAGAGTGTTTCGTTTAAGGCTTCCATTATCTCAGAAGTATTATCATAATCTAAAATTAACATCCATTTCTCTGTCAAGACTACTAAATTAAAATATAGTCAATATGATAAAGAATTAACGCTTGATTAGATAATGGTAGTAGATCATGGGTATGGGGGGGGGGGGGGGGGTTCATACGAAGCACTGTTTTGAAGGTGTTTTTATTTGGTGTCAATAACCGGTAGAATACATTTGCAAGAACATGTAAAGATATTCAATTCGTTCTGAAAATAACGTAACTTGAATTAAAAGAAAGAATGAGAAGGCTTAGGAGAAAGAAAAGAGGAAAATGGAAAAGAGAAGAAGAAGAAGAAGAAGAAGAAGCAAGATGGGAAGGGGGAATTTTAATATAGGTTTTCCCGGCCAATTTGGCATCGCACGGTACTTTAAAGCTGCAACAGCAAACTTTGAAAATATACAAAAGGCCGTATCTTCTTTAGTCGACAACATAAAGCAGGTCGAATCTCAGCTGGTGGCAGCTATTGAACATGAAAGCAAGAGAGTTACGGAGATAAATGCCAAGTATTCGCAACTGGAGAAACAATGAAGGAGATGGAGAAGGAGGTCAACGCACTGAGGTCAGAAGTTTCCAAGCAACAACAAGAGATCAACAAGAACGAACGCTTCTCGCGACGGAACAACATCCGCGTATTCGGGATTCCGGAATCTGCTACCGGCGAGGAGGATGTGCCGCTCTGGTCGAGATGATAGCCCAGGAGAATTTCGGCATGACCCTCAAGGTCGAGAGAGCCCATCGCGATGGGAAACCAGCAAATGATCGCCCACGGCATATTCTCTTCAAAACGCTATAGTATGGCCAGAAAATCGACGTAATGAAGGCCCAGCGCGAGAAACTAGCTAACGAGCGGTACTACATACATGGCAGACGACCTGACAGCCGATGACCTCAAAGAAAAGCGGAAGTGGTCCGCTACCGTACAGAAGTTGTACAACACCGGCGTCAAGCTTCGATTCTATGCGGGAAGATGGAGAACCAGAGGAGGAGCACCGTACGTCTTCAACAACTCAGCTTAGAACACTCTCTGGTAACTTCACACTCTGTTTCTTCCTCTATTTCTCTATTTCTTTGTTTCTCTATTTCTTGTTTCTTCCTCTATTCTTTAGTTCTCTCTTGCCACTATAAGCATAGATTATATTACTTTGTAATTACATTTGTAATTGGCGAGAGAGGCTATTTTCCAACGTACACTTATGCCACATTTTTCTTCGAGTCTTTTTCAATATACATGTATTCTGTATCACTCGCTGTATACATACTCCTTTGCCTGTACCCCAACTGTTTTTCGTATTCTGGCCAGTTATACGCTCATTTTCTTCTCCCAAGTCATGGGTAACTATATGTACTTATTTGAATCTACATCATGTCTGACCTAAATTGTAATGTCAATACTATCTGCCTGACGAGTTCAACTGTACTTTTTCAAATTGTTCTGAAAAAAATCGGTTTATTGCATTGTAATGCCTTAATAAGAATTTTGATAACATATCTGACTTATTGGTAAACCTCTCTTTTTCATTTTCAATAATTGGCGTCATAGAAACATGGTTAAATAATAGATCTCCAAATGTATATGATATTAATAATTACCATTTCATTCGTAATGATAGACAGAACTGTCGTGGTGGTGGTGTTGCATTTTATATATCCCAATCGTTATCGTAAAGTCAGGAATTTTCTCTTGTTAATAGCTCCTCTGAATTTTTATGTATTGATATTAATATAAAGAATGGGAAAAACTTAACTGTATTTGCTATTTATCGTCCACCTAACAAAAATGTTGATACCTTTTTAAAAGACTTTGATAATTTATTGAATAGTCTGAACCCAGAAGGCAAATTGATATGCTTAATGGGAGATTTTAATATAGACCTTAAACTAGATAATACTACTGTTAATCAATTTAAAAGTATCATATATTCAAATGCTTGTTTTCCTGTGATAGACAAACCCACAAGAATTGTAAATCAATCTTCCACTATCATAGATAATATAATTTTTAATGATACTTACAAAATTAATTCTGGTCTTTTATATTCTGAAATTTCAGATCATGTTCCTGTTTTTTAATGTTTAATATGCCTTCTCCTTTTAAAGAGAAAGAAACAAAACATACACGGAAGTTATCCCCAGAAAATATATAGGTTAAACGAACACTTACAGAGTGATGAATGGGAAGATGTTTTAATGTGCAGTGATACTGAAAGAGCACATCATTTATTTTGGTCAAAATTTGAGTCATATTTTAATGCTAGTATTCCTAAAGTTAAAGTTGGGGGGAAACGCAATACACCTATCAAACCGTGGATTACAAGAGGAATTCTGATATCTATTGATATTTTTTAAATCCTAATCAATTTGGTTTCCGTAAGAATCATTCAACTGATTTAGTTTTAATGCAGTTATTTGACAGAGTATCAGATGCCTTGGCAGATCATAAACATGTAATTGGTATATGGATCTTAGCAAGGCATTTGATACTCTTGATTACAAAATTTCGGGGTACTGCACTTCATTGGTTTGAGAATTATTTATCACACAGAGAACAATTTGTTTCCATTGAATCCGTTCATTCGAATATGTTACCAACAACATGCGGAGTCCCACAAGGCTCAATTTTAGACCCTTTATTATTTCAAATGCTTCACATATCTTACAGTATATTTTATTTGTTGATGATACAAATGTTTTCTGTTCACACTCTGACTTACACCGTTTAATTACTATTTTGAATAATGAATTACCGAAGTTATCTGCATGGTTTAAAAGTAATATCTTGTCACTCAATTTAAAAAAAAATATCAGAGTTAAAAGAAATGTTGACTTGCAAAGTCATGATTTATATTTTGATGGTAATCTTCTTGAAAATAAAATAATGACTAAATTTCCTGGTGTGTATATTAAAGGGCGAGTCAATTAGAATTACATTTCATGATAATATCAAAGTATTGTGTCAATACTGCTAGAAATCGCATATACTTTTTATTAAAAAGATCTGTGTACTTCTCTAAGCTTCGTTGAAATTGCCTAAATCGCACGTTTATCAGCTAGTCTGTCACGCCCCTCGAAAAATAGGGCCCAGTCACGTGCCTTGTCAGGTGACCTGTGACGTACCATCGGGAACATCTAGCTAGCGGACGACGCTTGTCTGTGTATATCCAGTGCAAGGAATTTGGGATAGGCATGATAGGAGTGCATATCTCAAGAAAATGCCGAGGAGATGTGTTGTTGCTGGGTGCAGCAAAGGCACCAGCGATGGTGTCAGTCTGCACACCTTTCCTAAAGATGATGCAACTCGAAAAATTTGGATTTCAAGGATCAAGCTGACGCGAGCTAGCTCAGTGGGATGGCCCTTCCGCTCACAGTACTGTTTGCAGTGACCACTTCAGGGAGGAGGACTTCGATAGTCAGGCCCTCAGTCCAGGGGCTGTATGACCAGCTAGGATTTGCGCCCAAGAATAAAATGCTGCGGCCGACAGCTATCCCTGTCATCAGACTGGGAACTGAGGGCTGTGGAACTGGAAGCCAAACACAGGGAGCTAAAAAAACAAGAGTCGGTCTGCAGTTCTGAAGCTGGAGTCACTGGAGAAAAAGAGGGTAGGTCTACCGTACCGTACCGGAGAGCCCGGGGGGGGGGGGGCACTCAACCTGTTTTTGGATGTGGGTGTGCCGCTGCCAATCTCAAAACAGGGGGCTAAGGAGCTAAATGGTTAATTGAGGAAGCTCATTTTTGAGGGTCTAAGGAGCGAACGGGCTCATGGGCAGAGCTAATTTTAGCTGCTCGCGATCTCACTACTGTCTACTCTGGTACACATACGGTGCATGAGCTGAGTCAGCGGTCGCAGCGCTGTTTTTAACGCTGTACATGCCGGGCCACTGCACTGGCTGGATGTCGCATGCAGATTGATCTCGCTGAGCCGCCGCTAGCACTAGTAATACCGCGTTCAGTTAGGGGGCACTAGGCCGCCCAGCTCCCCGCTGCGCTGGCCTGGGAGGCTAGGGAGCGACCGTTCCCGGACAATAGGCTGTGCGCATTGTTTTCTCATATTCTAGGGAGCGAGTCGGAAGCCAATCGAGGTGCGGTTAGTGAAAATCTGAAAATCGCATATCATGGGAACGACCCGAGAAGGTTGAAAATGGGGGACGTCACAGCGGCACATACATGTGTGACATATTATATGTGAGTGCCCCCCCCCCCCCCGGGAGGCAGCTAGCTTGCAGCACACGATTTTGCTGTAATTGTTGTAATATATTTAGACTTTCATCCACTCTTTCAGTGTACTTGGTTGTTATCATAAGCACGCACACAAAGATTCGCAAGGTACGGTCAGCAGTAAAGCGACTGTCCACACGTCTACTTGTCTGTAAAATATTACGTTTTTCCAAAACATAAACCTAATCCAAAAGAGGAATTATCATGGGTAAAGTGTTTGAAAAAATGCCAGACTTGTCATTTGACCTCTACTAAAATGTCTAAACAACCTATTCAAATCCTTTTGGGGGACTTAAAGATTGTCGAAATTGTATAAATAGTGATATGAAAATGGATAAATTATCATTCATTTACATTGCCAACATATTAGTCAAACTTAGTGGCTTCGCGGGGGACTTCCCGATGCTACGTCAAATCGCTCTAGCCAATCAGCTGTCAATTTTTGGGGGCGTTCCCAAATTAGTGAGTTTTTTGACCAATTTCTTGTTACTGGGCAATTTTTTTTCTGTAAAAATGTCAGAATTGTGTCATTGGACCTATGTACTACATTTTTAGCCCCAATGTTGATTCTAATTGACTCGCCCTTTAATGAACATTTAAAATGGAATGATCATGTAAAACACATAATTTTACCTATCTCTCGTAATGTTGCTCTGTTAGCTAAGCTAAAATATTTTTACCTACTTCTGTACTATTTACGCTGTATAATACGTTGCTCTTGAAATACATATCATATTGTAATATTATCTGGGCAACTCATAAATGTTATAGTTTTTGCTCTCACACTGACCTTCTGTTTTTCGAGGTCAGTGATATTAACTTCCTGCAAAAGCTCTATTCGTGTTTAAGTATAACTCCAACCTTTTACCCCCATTATTTGCAACATTATTTCAATCTAACACACACATTCACGCATATCCCACCAGACAATCAAATAATGTGCATTTATTTAACCCCAGGACTGCTCTTGCACACAATTCTATTAGACACCCTGCCCCTGATGTATGGAATTCCCTTCCTCCCGAAATAAAAAGAAAACATGACTTTAATGTAATCTTTCAAGCGAGCAGCAAAAATTCACCTAATTAAGCAATATTCCCCACAATAATGATTTTGTAGTACACCCTTAATACCTTGCATAATTATGTAAATAGGACCCATGACTTGGCACATTTTCACATTTTCACTTCTTTGGGAAGCAGATATGATATTCGTTTACAAAACGAGTTTACCACTTGCTATTATGTTAATATCATGTCTGCCTCTCAAACCGGATGATTAACTCTCTATTGTTAATACAGTTGTTATTTAAAATATTTGGAAAGGTACAATTGCCTCACTTTATCCTCCTTTCTTCATCTCTTTTTCTCTCTGTATCTTCTTCTCTTTCTCTCTTTCTCTCTCTCTCATTATTTTATCATTATATTTTATCTCAAGGGGCTTTCATGCTGTCAAGCTTTGGCTTATTATGAAAACCCTCTTGTTTGATTTCTCTTTCTATAATCTTACTGTTAGCCTTGTACTTAAAAATATATTAATGTCATGATGTTCCATTGTATTGTAAATCGCATAATTTGTATAACGTATGCATTCCATTATTTGATGAATTGAGAAATCAAGCAGATATAAATAAACTAAATAAACAACCTCATTTTCTAAGTAGATTATAAACAAGGGTTTTAAACTAATAAAATAATAATAATAATAATAACTTGCATGTTATACTGGTTGATTGATTGATCGATGCAAGGTTTATTTCATCTCATTTCCAAATACAAAACAATATGATTTACAATGTACAACATCATGAAATGAAAAAGGAACCTACTGGAAAGCATAGCTTGTTTGTGTTTGTTCCCAAGAATAAATATAACATTAACATAATTATCTTTTATAACATGGAAAATTTGAAGTGAAATTCACATTTGAAACACAAAATATATATATTGGCATATCTCTAATAATTACAGAATTAATCAAGTAGTCATGAATCCTGTATATACATGTATAATGAACATTTTCATAGAAATTGAATGATCATGTTCCGAATTTGACTGCCCATTTGTGAATTTGAATACCCGAGGTGTGCTTTCGGCAGTTGCCGATGAATCTTACAATTACGTGCTAATTTGAATGATACAAAACCGAAATCCCTTGCGCGAAACGCTAAATTGAGTGACTTAAATACACTTTTGAATGACAGAAGATGCAGTAAACGATGTTTTTGCTAATTTGAAGGAGCGTTTTATTAAATTGACTGACAAAAGTGCGAAATTGACCGGGAAAATCTATAATCAACGTTATGATATCTGAATTTGCTTTACAAAAAAATTAGCACACTTGAATACAATCACTTGGAATCACTCAGGAATGGTAAATTTCACAGCTTATGAGATTCTAAAGTAATTATATCCGTAAATTGAATTTGAGATCCATAAATGGAGGAGCTGATGTTATATCAATTTAGTTTACGATTTACCTTTATGTTTAGCTCGAAGTATGATAAACTTATCTCCTCTGGATCTTTTCGAATGAATGGAAGTTTACGTTGTCGCATGCAGAAAGGCAGGCATTTTAGGTTCATGGAAAGGGCAGGTTTTAATTATTTTGATATGACTCGGAAAGTTTGTATCAAGTCATATTTTAGTAAACGACCTAATGTTTAGAGAATGTATAAGTTGTTTAACACAAATAATACCAAAGAAATGAAAAATCTTTCGCGGTTTTGTAAAATCATTATGTCTAGGTTTTAATATTTCATAATGTAGTGAAAGAAAATTAGTAGATATGTTTAATTATGTATATATTTATTCAGCTGCCCTTGCATGTAAATCTGTCTATAATGTTATGTAGTTGATAATTAATGGTACTGTATATGCACTTTCATATCCATGAATATATAGGTACTGATAGATGAAACGTTCATATTGTAACTCAAATCTGATGAGTTAAATTCCTTTTTGTTGGCGCTGGTTTAAGTGCAATAGACTTCCTTGAAAAAGGCTAAAGCTCAGTGTGCTTTTCAATAACAGGAGAGGTGTGCAATACAGTTATACTGACTTACCTCTTAAAATAGACACAACCCCTTTGAAATTTTATGATTCAATAAATTTTCTAGGTGTCATTTTAAACAATGACTTATGTTGGAATGATCACTTTAGTTCAGTCTGTGTCAAGATATCACATTTTATTTATTTAAAAAAAAAAACACACACACACCGAAAACCTGAACAAACGGAATTTAGTTTCTACTGTCCTTTGACCATGTGAACCAACCTTGTGATTTTACTCTTAGTATCAATTGTAATAGTGTCATAATTGAATAGTAAACAAGGAGGCAAAGTATAAACGCATGCACCACCCCTGCCTTGTTTTATTGGAAGTTTATATCGATTGAAATATGAATTACCTAGTAATAAATTGTTTACTCTTTATTATGCTTATATTTTGTCACATTTGTCTTATCAATTTAATATGGGATTACACGTATTCTTGCCATTTACAAATATTAATTATACTACAAAGAAGGCAATACGTATCTGTATGAAAGCGGACTATAAGGTATAACCTCTCAAGTTATTTAAATCATTACGTACCGCTTAAAAAACTGCCAGACATTACAAAGATTCAAATTGCTTCGATAATGCAACGCTGCCACTCAAAAACTTTATCACCATATATAATTAACATGTTCTCAATTATAACATTTACAGCCATTATACAAGATCGTTTAATCAATTTCACTGAATCAGTGAAATTGATCTATCATTTAAGAAGTCCATCAGTGATGGACCTTCTCAAATGATAGATCAAGACATTCAATTCGACACACCGGCCCCACTTTATGGAATGATTTAGCCTTGAGTATATTTAATATTCAATTTAATAATACATTCCAAACAGTTTCTATTAATCAATTATTGATTACTTAGAAATGACAAATTTTTCTTGTTTTGTTTTGTTGGTTTCGTTCTGTTTTTCTTTAAGTGTTTATGTATATTTTATTATATTTTCATTACTCGGTACTTGCCACATTCTTACTGTAATTATCTAAATAATTCAGATGTTATGGGTGTCCACGATTTAACAAGCCTTCATCTTGGCTTTTCCAGTACATGCCCAATTTCCATTCACTTTTTTCAACTTATCATATTGCCATTACCTACGTTGTTTTGTTTGTTCGTTTGTTTTCGTTTGTATGGCTTTTAATGAATTGGAAAAAAATACTGAATTGAATTTAATACTTTCATGCATATGAATTTAATACATAACATAATCTAGTCCTGCAGTTGACATTGATGTAGAATCATGAATGGTGATGAATAAATCAATTTGAGCTTAATAATTGGCATAGACTGAAAGGCCAGCATCTTATATGCTAAGAGTATACCTGATAACTAAGATTAATTTAGTTAATTTAATGTATAGTGAAATAGTGACGTCAGATAAGTTCAACCAACATGTGCAACTGGAGTGCGAAGTGTTCATGTTCGTTTTTACCAATATGTCACAACATCACAACATTTTGTTCCAACAAATTGAGTGCTTTTGTTCAAGAATGAAGGCGACGAAAAAAAAATGACCAAGGGGTGGATCCATGATTCCGGGGGCACAATTGGCTAAAAAAGCTCTGACAAGTAGAAAAAGACCCCCAAAACAAACACATCTAGACAGACATTGACTGAGAGTGGAGGGTGAGAGAGAGAGAGAGAGAGAGAGAGAGAGAGAGAGAGAGAGAGAGAGAGAGAGAGAAAGAGAGAGAGAGAAAGAGAGAGAGAAAGAGAGAGAGAGAAAGAGAGAGAGAGAGAAAGAGAGAGAGAGAGAGATATAGAGAACGAGACAGATAGACAACTATTAGACAAAGGGAGATTAATTACGGAGTAAAGGAGTGAAAAAGGGACAGATATTAAGAGGAAGGGGGGGGGGGGGTAGGTCATGCTAATCCCTTTAACGTTATACTCTTAAAGTAGAACGTTGATGATTTTAAATATTGGCTTAATACTTATTATTGCATAGATGGCATAAATTAAACAAGGTTATCCAAATTCAACGCTTGGAAACATTTGAAGTAATGATTATTATCAATTATAAAACGGTAAAATACAGCCCCCGATATAGAAGCTGAAGAGCTCCTCGAACGCTGCTGAGATATGTGACGACACACCATGGACCAGTCCTGTCTAAGCAGACGATGTCCCATAACATCTTACACATTTTTCAGAGCCTATTTTGTCATCTCCTCTTCACTTATTTCTCTTCCTTCACTAGCGTCAGTCTTAATGTTAGTCTGTTGCCTCACTCTTAACTTCGTGTATGGTATTATTTTGATGAAAAATGCAGCGTTAAAAAAATAAAGGAATCAGTCACTTGTAAACAAAATAAGACGCCATTGTATTTTCAGCTGCTTGCACCGGGGCATGTTCGGCGTTTCAAGAGGGAACGAATACCATCCTGCTATTATTCGGAGGGCTTTTCAATTTGAAAGTGGGGTTTATTTCATTGATCATTGACCCATCTCCTGTGTATTTACAATCAAACGGTTTTAGCTATCAGAATCAGTTTCACTTTCCCTTTATAATGGTGTGAAATAAGGTCATGTTTAAATACACCAAACTCTTTATAATTTGATAAATAATTGCATTGCAATTACGTTCATTCGTTATAGGACGTCGTCTGCTTAATCAGGATCGATCCCGAGTGTGACGACATCAAAACATCGCTATATTTCTGGCGAATCCTCGGATATTCCAGATGCTGAGAAGAGCTTTTATTTGTGTTGTTTTTATAATCATGAGATACGCAGTTGACATAAAACTTATACGATTGCCATCTGTAAGCTTCCCAGTTTCTAGTGATACATTAATTGCCATATTTGTGATTTTCTTTGAATAGAAAATACAATGGCGTCTTATTTTGTTTACAAGTGACTGATTCCTTTATTTTTTAACGCTGCATTTTTCATCAAAATAATACCATACACGAAGTTAAGAGTGAGGCAACAGACTAACATTAAGACTGACGCTAGTGAAGGAAGAGAAATAAGTGAAGA
This sequence comes from Heliocidaris erythrogramma, assembly GCA_025617745.1. Taxonomy (NCBI): domain Eukaryota; kingdom Metazoa; phylum Echinodermata; class Echinoidea; order Camarodonta; family Echinometridae; genus Heliocidaris; species Heliocidaris erythrogramma. The sequence continues at coordinate 25,741,924 of CM046856.1, forward strand.
GGAGATGACAAAATAGGCTCTGAAAAATGTGTAAGATGTTATGGGACATCGTCTGCTTAGACAGGACTGGTCCATGGTGTGTCGTCACATATCTCAGCAGCGTTCGAGGAGCTCTTCAGCTGCTATATCGGGGGCTGTATTTTACCGTTTTATAATTGATAATAATCATTACTTCAAATGTTTCCAAGCGTTGAATTTGGATAACCTTGTTTAATTTATGCCATCTATGCAATAATAAGTATTAAGCCAATATTTAAAATCATCAACGTTCTACTTTAACAAAAATCTATTTTCTTGGGTTTGCCAAACAGAGCAGAACATAATATATGCAGCATGCATTCTGACTTTTCAAGTCCCATTATCCGAAAGCAGGTGAATGCATAGTTTGCCGCTATAGATGCTCAGGGAAGAAGCATCCATAAAATTTGAATTAATTTGCTCCGTCCCATACGTCCAGTATCGAGAAAATAGATTTCTATTAAGCGAATATCGATTTTCAACAGAAATATATAAGGAAATCTTCAGTTTAAAAATAAATTGACATATCTATTCTATATTTTTAATCTCAAATGGGTTTTTAATTTTGAAAAAAGGCAATTGGGCATTTGGATTAAGAAAATCTTCTTGTACACATAAAAAAAATGGCAGCCCCCATGTATTGCTAGCAGACGATACATATTGCTAGCAGATGATAAATTTTGCTCAGAAAATCTTGATTCGTATCGATCTCGTATATTTTGACGCGAAGCCATATAGTCTAACAAGTAGGAATAAATAACACCTTTGAACACTATCGTCTTTATTGTTTGAGGTTAATTCTCCTTTAAAGTGCCATTCTACTTGACGAGATATTTCATCTTGTCAAGACGACTTAATATTCATATCATGTCGTCATGAAAAGATATTTAACTTACCATGTCGACAAATCAACTTTTATCAAAATTAGTTTATCTTGTGAAGTTAATATATGTCACCATGACGAAAGGAACTTTTTGTGAAGTCAACTTGGCAAGGTAATTTATTTCGCCATGTCGACTAATAACAGTTGATAAGTCGACATGGTAAGTTTTAAATATCTATTTACATGTCGACATGATATGGATATTTAATCGACTTGACAAGATGAAATATCTCATGTCGTCAAGTAGAATGACACTTTAACGCTTCCGTACAAAACAGACACGCTCTACTGAGATTTATTTCATTTCTTGCACGATTGAGCGATTACGAATAATATGATACAGTGCGGTTTCTTTTCAATATGAATAATACTCTTGGATAGAATTTGCACATATGAATTGCATGTTATTCACTCATAACGTACATCATAACACTGGTGCCATGACTGCATATATTCGTTTGGGGGGAAAAAATTCTGAGAACATTCTGAGAACATCGGCTTTTGAAGAATTAATGCCAGCAGTTGGGTTTTTCATATCAACATTTACTCCAGTTTCATAACTCCAAGCTTGAAGATGCCGCATTGGTCGCCTAGACATGTTTGTTTCCAGGTAAGCATGGTAAGGGTATCTATAACATGTTATCAACAAGGAAGTAGTGCTACACTAATAACAGCTACAGGTAGGAATACATTTGTTTATTTATCCAGTCTTTATAATACAGGCTCGACTTCTCAGTATATTAAAAGAAAATGTTTTTCGAGCGAATTTGATATAATTTGATGATGGTAATAACACGTATTGATTATTCAGAATACTGTAATATTCCAACATAAAACAAAACAAGATATTTGGATAGAATGGGAACAGTCATGAATTGTGATCACATAAAGTATAATCCATTCAGGTAACAAAGCATTTAATCAAAGTCAGCGTACTATACACATTTCATTTTGCTTTTATTCTTAAAATTTTGCAGTGTAATATAGAGAACGAAGATGATAAAATAGGAAGGAATTTTTGGGATTAAAGAAAGTGAATCAAATTAGTTCTGTTCGCTTACAGTTACATCAAAGACTGGGCTTAAGTCTGAAGGAAATATCATCAAACCTCAAATAAAATTTGTGTTTGTTTATTATGAACCCCTATCGGTTAACTTACGTAGCCTTTTACTGGTATGCCTTTGTTTCGAAATATGGGGAGGGGGTTCTAACAAAGAAAAAAAGGGCGTCCTGACAAGCAAAGAAAAAAAGTTAGATATATTTCTAGTGGCTTTGGAGGCTAAAATGTTTGAAAGGGGAACACAAGAACATAATGGGGGTGCTTCTGCGCCTCAGGTGTGCATGACAGTCATATTTGGCTTTGAGACGGCGTTCAAGCTGTTGTGCATCATAAATCCGCCACAGGCCTAACCGACAACTATATCCGTTGAAGGTAGATCATCTTTTTGTGTAAAACTAAACGGTTATAGTATCCGTGGTAAATCTAATTTGAACTTCTCTAAACAATTTTAGATTCAGTCTAAGATATTAGCTCTGAGAAGTGTTTCTGAGCGTGTTTCTTTAGGCACTCTGTTGAAAAAAAGTCAAAATCTTCCCCCAAATGGTGATTTTTTTTTTAGAGAATCATGTCATGAAGTGTGTTATTTCGATATTCAAAACTTCTGATGTACCAAAAAATGAAACATTAGCACGATTAGTTTTTCAGTTATACGTTTCCTTAATAAAGCTTTTGAAAACATTCTTGAATCTTATTACAGCTCATCTATTCGTGTTTTTCCAATTATATTACTCCAGTTTTACTCCAGTTTTACATTCTTTAATTTCCTCCTTCTCCCTCTTATTTTACTTTTTTCCTCTTTCATTCCTCCTTCAATTCATTTTCTTTTCTCCTTCACAGGGTTTTAAAATTGTTCTCATTATCAGTCTTGTAAGAACTGTGTCTTCCTACACTTCTTCTCCATGCATGACGATAGATATGCCCTATACTTGTTCTAGTGGTCCACCAGTTCCACCGTCATTGCCATTTTTTTGTGTTTGCGCTAAAGGTAATTATGGCTAAAGCTTCACAATAATTACAAAAATACCGTCTGATTGAGTTCATTTTTAATACATAAAAATCAAGAGCCATTTCTGGTTAACATACTATTGGCGTTTAGGCATGCATGATGATAGATATGTCCTATACTTTTTATAGTGGTCCACCAGTTCCACCGTCGTTGCCATGTTTTTGTGTTTACGCTAAAGGTAATTATGGCTAAAGCTTCAAAGTAAATAAAAACATACCGTCTGATTGAGTTCATTTTTTAATACATACAAATCAAGAGCCATGTTATAGTGGTTAATATACCATAGACGTTTGGGCACAATGTCGCCAGAGGGGCAGGCGTCTCTTGCCCGAACATCTTCTGGCTCGTTTCTAAATTGTGTCACTTAATTTCTTCATTATATACCAAAGAAAATGATTTCGTCATCAAAATACTCATGATGACGTATTTATAAAACTACAAATAGACCTCCCCACTGAATGAGTACGAGGTGGCGGTCGCCCAAAAATTAGTTATTTTAAATGTCACAGAGGCTCGTACCTGCCTCGTACACCTCTGATTTTATCTCCATCTTATTCTTTAAAAAGATGTAATTTCTATCTAATTCATTATTTAAGAAATTATTAATGTACCTGCTTCTCAGTGAACAACCTTACAGAGTCTGGAGCAACCACTAATTCAGTCTCAGCAAGTTGGTCACCTCCTGATGGAGTGTACGATGGCTACAATGTGACATGTTCACATGGATCAAACACTGGGCCACAAACTGTCAGCGATAACACAACCATGTTTAATTGTACCGATCTACCAACTCCTGGGGCATGCATTTACACCATCACAGTCACGACACTCTGTTGTGGAAAAGAGAGCGAGCCATCTGCAATTATTATTGCAGCGTGTGAGTTGATTTATTTGCAGACAATTATTGCTGAGAGTTTGGTTCCGTTAACATGCTCCATCCATTTCTTTTAACAAAATGGATTTATTTGCATGAATGTACACTTTTCTAGTAACTCCATACACTGACACGTCTTAAAGGGAAGCTTGAGTTCTGGGAAAGGTAAAAAATAATTTGTGAGCTTTCTCATTCTTTTTACGTTAGTTTGGAAGATTATCATAATAGATATGTCCCCTGTAATGGATTGCTCTTCAAATGCTCTCACATTCAAAATATGACAAGATACAGTTGAAATGTTGGGGCCGAACATTTGTGTGTAGTCCCATATACACATTTCTGTGTGCAGTGCATGTGACTCTCAGCAGGATTGAGTCAATTTCTTATCAGTTTGGTGATTCCAAAACCTTACAGCATACACCAATTCTGATATGCTATATAATAAACCTTTCCCATTTACTTTGAGACAACTTAATTCACAATTTAATGTCATGACCAGAACTCAACTTTATCTTTACAAGTTTATTTGTCTATAGGAAAGAAAAAAAGAAATATGGATATAAAAATGAGTTTGGTTCGAAAACATGCGACATATCCATTTTGATTGGTTCCATAAAACAATCATCCTTTTCCGGGAACTGACCAATCACACAGCAGCATGACATGAATGATCTCACACTCATGACTTTCGTTTCCAACACGATAGAAGGTGGTTAGCTTCACTATGTACACTGTGCGTCTGGGGAAAATCAAAATTTTGGTTCCAAAAGCATGCTACATTCATGGATTTTTAAAAATTACCTCAATAAAAAGAATAAATGCAGCTACATTTTTTTTTTAAAGAAAGAGTATCCCTTTCAACACTCATTTTCATATGGCTAAATTTCGTCTCGGAATCGATGATGGAGAATGGGAGAACTAAAAATCTTTGTTTTTCTCAGAATTTTTTTGTGTTTTCTTTTTTGTTTTTAAGGTAATCTTATGTTGTTTTGTTGATGTTCTTGTTAAAGGGGTACTCCGGCCTGAAAATAATATTAATTGAATGAATAGAGTAAAATTAAACAAGCAAAACACTGAAAATTTCATCGAAATCCCATAAAAAATAACGAAGTTATTGAATTTTTAAGTTTTGCATTATTTTGGGAAACAGTTCTATGCATGTCATCATGAATATGTAATGAGTGAGCTGATGATGTCACGACCCAACTTTCCTTTTTTAACTATATTATATGAAATCTTCATTATTTCATTTTTTCATACATGTCTATAAAAAATATCTCCCTTGTAACAAAATAAGTTACAGCAATGATAAACTTACACATTAAATAAGGAGTCAGTCCTTTTAGATATAGGCTTGGAGCAGAAAATGTGAATAATTGCAATTTCATATAATAAAATACAAAAGAAAAAGTGGGGATATGACATCATCACCTCACTCACTGCATATTCATGATGAGGTGCATATCACTGTTTTACCAAAATAATGCAAAACTTAAAAATTCCATAACTTCATTATTTTTCATCCGATTTCAATGAAATTTTCAGTGATTTGTTTGTTTAATTTTACTCTATTTATTCAATTCATATTAATTTCAGGCCGGAGTACTCCTTTAAGAATGTTATTGAACCATATGATAAAGCAAATATGCCTACGTTTTTTATTTCAAAGATTTATTATCAGAAGGGTCTCTCGGTGTCCTACTACTGTCGTAGTCGAGTGGTTTAACCCTAATAGGACCGGGGGGGGGGCGGCGGATTCCGCCCCCCCCCCTCGACGTTTCGCGTGATATGTTCGCATTGCGAAAAGCAGTCACCACGCCGCTTCACTACTTTTTTCTTTCCAGTCTTGCGCAACTTTTGAGACCAAATTTGTGATGTCCGGAGTTACGCAACATTTCGTACGTGCATGTCTATGGGGCGCCAAGTGTACCCTGTCTGCTTCTGTTACAAAATCAATGATTTTGTTACAAAATCACCCTGCAATTTTACTTTTGTAACAAAATCAATCCCCACTGGTGATTTTGTTACAAAATCAACCCACACTAGTGATTTTGTTACAAAATCAACCCCACTAGTGATTCTGTTACAAAATCAACATGCACTACTGATTTTGTTACAAAATCAATCCTCCTCTAGTGATTTTGTTACAAAATCAACCTCACTATTGATTCTGTTACGAAATCAACATGCACTAGTGATTTTGTTACAAAATCAATCCTCCACTAGTGATTTTGTTACAAAATCAACCCCCACAAATGATTCTGTTACAAAATCAATCCGCAGTACTGCTTTTGTTACAAAAGCAACCTGCACTAGTGATTCTGTAACAAAATCAATCCGCAGTACTGCTTTTGTTACAAAAGCAACCCGCACTAGTGATTCTGTAACAAAATCAATCCGCAGTACTGCTTTTGTTACAAAAGCAACCCGCACTAGTGATTCTGTAACAAAATCAATCCGCAGTACTGATTTTGTTACAAAAGCAACCTGCAGTATTGATTCTGTTACAAAATCAATCCGCAGTACTGATTCTGTTACAAAAGCAACCTTACTAGTGATTTTGTATCCGAAATAAATAAACGATACCTACTTGCGATACTTTTCACTCGAACTGCATGATATCGATATCACGAAGGAAGCAATTAACAAAAATACTGGTTCTCATCCCCAAAAATTTTAGTAATTTAAAATAAAATGGAGTATATTTCCACATTAGAACATATTTTTAATGAAAATATGACATATCATTGCACAAAATATATTTTTATTTCCAATAAAATTAACTGAAGAAGATTTTTGGTGGAAAAAGTGTCTCATGTTTATGCCCATTTTCCTTGCCGTGAGAATAGGCGTCTCTTCAGTTCAACGCGTACGGCGGATCGGATCGTCGAATCTACAATTGATACGGCACGGTATCGTACACGTGCATCTTTCAGCTCAGATTTGCATCAGGTCTGTATGATTAATAATGTCACCCAATAACATCCAAAGAAATAAAAATTGAATGATGATTTATTGCTCAAAGCCTCAAATTGATTGCACCCCTGCCCCCTGGCACTGCTCGCCTGCCCTTGACTGAGGATTGACCGGCCGGCCCTGCCCCACTGGCACTGCCACATGACTGGCGCTGCACTGCAACGCAGCTGACCTGAGTGTGCGGCGGCTGGGCTAGCTGGCCAGGCCCAGCGGACTGGCGCCCGTTTTCGTTTTGTCGTGATCTTGATTTCCCTCTTATAAATCTTAATACTAGTCTTAATATATTAATATTGATATTATTGTTGTGAAATAATGACGATTTAATATAAATAATGGAAATTTTTAATAAATGCGAAACTTTGCATTGAAATCGAAAAATAACTCTGAATTCTTTGCTAAAATTACTCACTTAAGTTATAATGCATAAACAAGAAAGATATTCGAATAAATGTTAGGCCTAATTGCTATTGTATATTATTGAAAATATCTGCCAAAATTCATGTTGAGTCATGCATCCGGAATTCCGGATATATGGAAATAATCAAACGCACTGCACTTTCTGCCTTTGTAACGAACACACAGTTTTGTATCTTTTGTCTCTCGCGAACACGTCATTCTCGATAGTGAAGTCCCACATGTACCCACATTAAGTCAAGACCTTCAGGCTTCACAAGCGTAACTCCGAACTATATACGAAGTGATGAATTGTCACAACATGATTATGCGTGCATGCTGTGTATAATGTAGATGAACAAACTACAAAGTCAACTTGATGTCGAGATCGCAGTGGGCGTCGTGTGCACATGTTGCGAGTGAATGCTGCGTGGACTGCGATGTTGACCAGATAAAATTGTGTAGAGGACAAGCATAAGGCATGGGGTGAATGAACTCTACAGTTTTTGAGCAATGCCATAAATGCAGTGAATGTGTAGGTCACTACTACAACTTTTTATATTTTAAATGAATTAAATATAAAATAAATGTTTTAATTTTATGGTAATGATTATATTTGAATTTATGGTATTGCGTGATTTGCGTGGCCGTGGCAGACAATCACAATGTCATGAATGTGATGATAAGTTTAATGTTACATTTCAATTTCAGTCCTGTTTCTTTTTGAAAGGCGGTCAAATAATTCTCACGGCAAGGAAAATGGCCATAAACCTGAGACAGTTTTTTCCACCAAAAATCTTCATCGATTTAATTTTATTGGAAATAAAAATATACTTTGTGCAAAGATATGTCATATTTTTATCAAAAATATGTTCTAATGTGTTAATATACTCGGTTTTGTTTTTAATTACATAAAACTTTTGGGGATGAGAACCAATATTTTTGTTGCTTCCTCTGTGATATCGATATCATGCAGTTGGAGTCAAAAGTATCGCCAGTACGTATCGTTCATTTATTTTGGATACAAAATCACTAGTTATGTTGCTTTTGTAACAGAATCAATACTGCGGGTTGCTTTTGTAAAAGAATCAATACTGCGGACTGATTTTGTAACAGAATCAATACTGCGGACTGATTTTGTAACAGAATCAATGGTGGGGTTGATTTTGTAACAAAATCAATAGTGAAGGGTTGATTTTGTAACAAAATCACTAGAGAAGGATTGATTTTGTAACAAAATCACTAGTGCATGTTGATTTTGTAACAGAATCAATGGTGGGGTTGATTTTGTAACAAAATCACTAGAGAAGGATTGATTTTGTAACAAAATCACTAGTGCATGTTGATTTTGTAACAGAATCACTAGTGGGGTTGATCTTGTAACAAAATCAATATTGGGGTATTGATTTTGTTACAAAATCACTAGTGTGTGTTGATTTTGTAACAAAATCAATATTGGGGTATTGATTTTGTTACAAAATCACTAGTGTGTGTTGATTTTGTAACAGAATCAATGGTGGGGTTGATTTTGTAACAAAATCACTAGTGCATGTTGATTTTGTAACAGAATCACTAGTGGGGTTGATTTTGTAACAAAATCAATATTGGGGTATTGATTTTGTTACAAAATCACTAGTGTGTGTTGATTTTGTAACAAAATCACCAGTGGGAATTGATTTTGTTACAAAATCAATCCCCCACTAATGATTTTGTTACAAAATCCATCCCCACTTTTGATTTTGTTACAAAAGTAAAATTGCAGGGTGATTTTGTAACAGAATAATTGATTTTGTAACAGAATCAATGGTGGGGTTGATTTTGTAACAAAATCACTAGAGAAGGATTGATTTTGTAACAAAATCACTAGTGCATGTTGATTTTGTAACAGAATCAATGGTGGGGTTGATTTTGTAACAAAATCACTAGTGCATGTTGATTTTGTAACAGAATCACTAGTGGGGTTGATTTTGTAACAAAATCAATATTGGGGGATTGATTTTGTTACAAAATCACTAGTGTGTGTTGATTTTGTAACAAAATCACCAGTGGGAATTGATTTTGTTACAAAATCAATCCCCCACTAATGATTTTGTTACAAAATCCATCCCCACTTTTGATTTTGTTACAAAAGTAAAATTGCAGGGTGATTTTGTAACAAAATCATTGATTTTGTAACAGAAGCAGTCAGGGTACACTTGGCGCCCCATACATGTCAGACCCAAAATTGCTCAAAAACGTGATTTTGTGTACAAATCCAATGCAAATTGTGTTTCCAGCTAAAATTCATAAATGTTTCATTATTTTTACTTTTACTGTTTAAAAACAATTAATTTTATGTTGTTTATGATTAAAATAGTGTCACCGACGAATTCCATCGAAAAAACAATAAAAAACAAAAAGTCGAAAAACAAAGAAATACATAAGAAATTAAAAAAACAATAAAATACATTAAAAAAAAAGGATTTTACCGAAATTTTTTTGTGGTTTATTTGATCAGAATCTGACAAAGAGTCTCTATACAAAGAATTAGCAATTTTGGGGCTTTATCTAATTAATTAGAGCAAACTGTTAATTTTATGCATAAATTAGCAGAATTAATTAGTTGTGACATTTTTCGGAGAAAATTGACTATACAATTTTGTAGATTACGTGGTCGGCGACGTGTGTGCCGATTTTCGTTGCGAATGCGCGGTGGACGGCCGAGATCTTAGGGGGGGGGGGGGGGGGCGGAATCAGCCCCCCCCCCCCCCCCCCCCCGGCTGTGAGATGGGTCTAAATAACCGGGCTCTATTAGGGTTAAAGTTTAAACACTTGGTTGGAAATGCGGAGGTTGTTGGTTCGTGCCCTGGTCTGGATGAAATTTACGACAGGAGTAATTTCTATGAGATCAGTAGATTTAAAAGTGTTTGATAATGACTTTATCATGCCTGTTTTCCAGTGCCATCCAATGTGACTAACATTACAGAGTCTGGAGCAACCACTAATTCAGTCTCAGCAAGTTGGTCACCTCCTGTTGGAGTGTACGATGGCTACCGTGTGACATGTTCAAATGGATCAAACACTGGACCACAAACTGTCAGCGATAACACAACCATGTTTAATTGTACCGATCTACCAACTCCTGGGGCATGCAACTACACCATCACAGTAACAACATTGAGTTGGGGAAAAGAGAGCGAGCCATCTGCAATTAGTATTGCAGCGTGTGAGTTGATTTATTTGCGGACAATTACTATTATTTAAGAGCTCGGTTCCGTTTAAAGCTTTTGTACAGTTTTGGTAGCAAAAATGAAATTGGAAGTAAACGTGTTAAATCTAGTCTAATATTCTTCTCATGGTATAAAAAGATATATGTTGGAGATCATTTGGCATTCCATCTATGATTTTTAGTGAATTGTAGTGTAATATCTGTGTGAGGGTGTGCGTTTGTTTAGCATTATGTCCGAGGACATTTCCGGACAGAGAACAAAAAAAAAATCATGACAGCAATGGTCCTCGGAAGCCGGACAATAGTCCTCGAACGTCGAACAATGAATTTATGCCTTATTCCGTCGACTGTCCGAGGACGAGTAACAATAGAGGAACAATAGTTGTCCTCGGAAGTAAAGCCATGTAAACGTGCGTGTGTGTGTGTGTGTGTGTGCGGGTGTGCGAGTGTGGTGGTGTAGTTTACACAGTCCCCCACAGGTTAATACACGTGTGTACATGTTGTAGTACAACTTCCCATCGTAGGACTTTGGATCCCTCTTCCGGTATCTAAGTCATTTTTTTACCTCTCATATGTTAAACATTTAAAACTTCACAGCAGCTAATATATTTCGCTATGCTAGTATCTTAATTGCTATGTATCATCTGAAACTAAAGAAATCAGACAAAACTTTTTAAAAAACTTCCAAAAACTGCACACAACTTTTAACATGCTACATCCATTTTTTAAAAACATTGATTTCTTGCATGAATATACACATTTCGATTAGCTACATAGGCCTACACTGTCACATCTAAAAATATTTACTCTCCTGTAGGAAAGAAAAAATATCTGGCCAGATAAATGAGTTTGGTTCCAAAAGCATGCTACATTCATGGATTTTTAAAAATTACCTCAATAAAAAGAATAAATGAAGCTAGATTTTTTTTTTTAGAGAGAGAGTATTACTTTCAACACTCATTTTCATATGACTAAATTTCGTCTTGGAATCGATAATGGAAAATCTTTGTTTTTCTCAGAATTTTTGTGTGTTTTCTTTTTTGTTTTTAAGGTAATCTTATGTTGTTTTGTTGATGTTCTTGTTAAGAATGTTATTGAACCATATGATAAAGCAAATATGCCTACGTTTTTTATTTCAAAGATTTATTATCAGAAGGGTCTCTCGGTGTCCTACTACTGTCGTAGTCAAGTGGTTTAAAGTTTAAACACTTGGCTGGAAATGCGGAGGTTGTTGGTTCGTGCCCTGGTCTGGATGAAATTTACGACATGAATAATTTCTATGAGATCAGTAGATTTAAAAGTGTTTGATAATGACTTTATCATGCCTGTTTTCCAGTGCCATCCAATGTGACCAACCTTACAGAGTCTGGAGCAACCACTAATTTAGTCTCAGCAAGTTGGTCACCTCCTGTTGGAGTGTACGATGGCTACCGTGTGACATGTTCAAATGGATCAAACACTGGACCACAAACTGTCAGCGCTTACACAACCATGTTTACTTGTACCGATCTACCAACTCCTGGGGCATGCAACTACACCATCACAGTAACAACATTGAGTTGTGGAAAAGAGAGCGAGCCATCTGCAATTAGTATTGCAGCGTGTGAGTTGATTTATTTGCAGACAATTATTGCTGAGAGTTTGGTTCCGTTAACATGCTCCATCCATTTCTTTTTACAAAATGGATTTATTTGTATGAATGTACACTTTTCTAGTAACTCCATACATTGACACGTTTTAAAGGGAAGCTTGAGTTCTGGGAAAGGTAAAAAATAATTGTGAGCTCATTCTTTTTACGTTAGTTTGGAAGATTATCATAATAGATATGTCCCCTGTAATGGATTGCTCTTCAAATGCTCTCACATTCAAAATATGACAAGATACAGTTGAAATGTTGGGGCCGAACATTTGTGTGTAGTCCCATATACACATTTCTGTGTGCAGTGCATGTGACTCTCAGCAGGATTGAGTCAATTTCTTATCAGTTTGGTGATTCCAAAACCTTACAGCATACACCAATTCTGATATGCTATATAATAAACCTTTCCCATTTACTTTGAGACAATTTAATTCACAATTAATTTAATGTCATGATGACCAGAACTCAACTTTATCTTTAAAAGTTGATTAATGGCCTTTTACGGATACTGATCAATTACAGAGTAGCATGATGTGCATGAATAATTGCGCACTGATTTTTGTTTTCGCACACGTTAGAAGGTGGTTAGTTGCTATAATTATGTCCATTGTGCGTGTGGGGGAAACAAGATGTTGGTTCCAAAGCATGCTACATCCACGGATTTTCTTAAAATTACCTTGATAGAATGATAGAATGATGAATAACATTGTAAAGCGCATTGAAGTATTCACCTAATGCGCTATATAAATGTAATATATTATTATTATTATTATTAATAGAAAATTTAAGGCAAATAAATTTTTTCAAGGAGAGAGTATTACATTCAACACCCAAGTATCAAAGGGCTAAGTTTAATTTCGAATCGATAATGTAAAAAAGGAAAACTAAGAATCTTTATTTTACTCAGAATTTAGTTTGAAGGAAATTACATGTTTTTGAACGAAACACTTCACAAAATTTGTATTATAAGCAATTTATAGCACATCAGTTTAGTGAAGAATGTGATGAAGCAAATATGCCTACCTTTTTATATTAGTAATCTATTATCAGTATATCCTACTACTGGTATCGTAGTCGAGTGTGTGAAGACTTGACTGGAGTTGCGATCGGTTGTGGGTTCGAGCCCTGGTCCGGATGATATTTACGATAGGAGTAAATTTTTATTAAAATCAATAGTTTTAAAATTGAATTTTAATGACACTGTCATGCCTGTTTTCTAGTGCCATCCAAGGTGACCAACCTTATCGAGTCAGGAGCAACCACTAATTTAGTCTCAGCAAGTTGGTCACCCTCTGATGGAATGTGCGATGGCTACAAAGTGACATGTTCACACGGATCAAACACTTGGCCACAAACTGTCAGCGCTGACACAACCATGTTTACTTGTACCGATCTACCAACTCCTGGAGCAAACTTCAACATCACTGTTAGGACGTTGAGTTGTGAAAAAGAGAGCGAGCCATGTGCAATTAATATAATAGCGTGTGAGTTGATTCACTTTGCAGGCAGTTGACTTTAATTGATAATTATGCCATTTTGTGCAGAAGGATTTAATTGTATGCCTACTTCCTTCTATTTCAATAACCCAAATATCAGCGATGTCTCTCAATACAATAGTTAAGTTAATTGGGGGTTTAAAATTATAGTATGCCAGTCAATTCATCATGGGAACAATACTGACTTTTGTGAAGAAGCTGATTAAACCATATTATGAAGGAAATAATGACCATTCCCTGCATTTCAATAACCAAAATATCCGTCAGCAATGTCTCTCAATAACCCAATAGATAAGAGAACATAACTTGACTCAATAGCATAAATATTTTCCACTAACAAGTTATCGTGGTGATATTTTCTATTTGTGTATCACTTTATAGTGAAAAATGTGATTAAGCAAATATGCCTAACTTGTTGATTTCAATATTCTATTTTCATTGGGGTCTCACGATATTCTTCTACTGTAGAGGTGTGGTAGTCGAGTGGTTTAAACTCTTGAATGGAGTTGCGAAGGTTGTGGGTTTGAGCCCTGGTCTGGATATTTAATTAAAGGACAATTAACCCCACGTGATATTCTAGATGCACCTATTGTCTGCTACGTCTTTCCATGGAGGCTGCCATTTTGTGCATGACACGGATCATTAGGTACCATATGCATTGATAATAGCCTACCTTTACAACAGATACGTCGCTTTGTTCTGATTGTATTACGATTGTTATTGGCCATGGGCCTAGATAATTGACGACCCATGAGTTCTAATAGCCATCCTGTAAAGCAGATTCCTCGCTTTGTTTTGGTATTGTTACGATTGTCTCCGTCCTTGACGTCAATTCTCCGTCCTTGACGTATATTTTTTATGAAGTATATTTTTTATGAACAAATTAAGACCTTTTAAAAAATATATAAAACTAAACTTACATTTCAGAATATGTGACTTTATCTAATATATATTTGTCCTCTAAAAATCAATTACAAGTTAACGATGAAGGAAATTTTACTTGGGATGAAAAATATGTTCGTGTACACATAAAGTAATGGCAGCCCCTTATTATTGCTAGCAGACGATAACTTGGCTGGAAAATAGTGATTTATATCTATATCCTGTGTTTTTACATGAAATTGCATGTATCAAATAAGAGGCATATACTACACCATTCAAAATAAGCTAATTCATACGCTGAGGTTAATTTCCCTTTAAAATCAATAGTTTTAAAACTGATTAATAATGAAACTGTCATGCCTGCTTTCTAGTGCCATCCAATGTGACCAACCTTGTCGAGTCAGGAGCAACCACAAATTCAGTCTCAGCAAGTTGGTCACCCCCTGTTGGAGTGTACGATGGCTACCGTGTGACATGTTCAGATGGATCAGACACTGGTTCACAACCTGTCAGCACTGACACAACCATGTTCACTTGTACCAATCTACCAACTCCTGGAGCAAAGTACGATATCATTGTCACTACATTGAGTGGGAAAAAAGAGAGCGAACCATGCTCAATTACAATAACAGCCTGTAAGTTGGTTTTTGGTGCATGTGCTGAAAGATGATATTAACTTTGATAGATAATGTGCAGTTAGGCCAAAAAGCTTGTACAACTGAAAAAAAAAACAGTTTACCTCACTTTTTCCCAACTTTAGTCATTCCTATGAGAGTCATGTATGTCTCAGAGTGAGTTTACTCGATGCATATATACTAGATATATTAAGCAGAGACCAACTTGTCTTTCCTCGTAAAGAGAAACGATTCCAGGAATGATTAATGTTGTGAAAATATATATTGTCTTTCTACCAGGTGTATGTGAACTTTAGTGCCCACCTGTTTGTATGTGCCACTTCATCTGAAAGCGGTATGAACCATCTAATGGCTTTAGGATTTGAGCCTTTCTATGACTCATTATTTTGTATAATATTCAACCAATTAATGCGATGAAATGATTACTGAGTT
Source organism: Heliocidaris erythrogramma (assembly GCA_025617745.1). Classification (NCBI taxonomy): domain Eukaryota; kingdom Metazoa; phylum Echinodermata; class Echinoidea; order Camarodonta; family Echinometridae; genus Heliocidaris; species Heliocidaris erythrogramma. The sequence continues at coordinate 25,757,426 of CM046856.1, forward strand.
GTTTCCCAGTGCCATTTAAGATTTCCAACCTTATCGAGTCAGGAGCAATCACTGATTCAGTAAGTTTGTCACCCCCTGTTGGAGTGTACGATGGTACAGTGTGACATGTTCCAGTGGATGAAACATTGGTCCATAAACTGTCCGCGCTAACACATACATGTTACTTGTACCAATCTACAAACTCCTGGAGCAAACTACATTGCGTCCCAGAAAAAAATGAAATCCAAATACAAAGGCTTATTGTGTTAAATCTATGAGTGTTATGAATACAAATCTTTCTTTTTCATAGAGAAGAAGTAAAATGCTTAAAATGCTTAAATGTATAATGATACACTCTAGGTATTAATCCATTAAACGTTCTATAGAGCAAAAATGTTTTGAAAATGGCATGTAAAAATCAAGTCGTGCCAGATTTTGGTAACAAGCCGTGAAAACGTACCCATTTTGTGTTTCTGTGAAAGAATCTGCAATTCGGCCGTCTGGCCGCGAATGATTTCTTTTTATCAACAAACCGTTTTAAATAAATGAATAAATAAATAAATAAATCTCACGAGAAAATGACGTAAGGGAAATGTAATCTTTAAAAGGTGTGATATTCGAGATTCCCATTGTGTAATTGTGTAATGATTTGCATCCAATCAGAATATAAGAATTTATATAAAACATAGGCTGATGTCAATTGCCGGGGACGTACAGCCCCATATTTTCCTAAATCAATAACCCTCGAGAGACGAAAAAGTGCCCTTCTTGTAATGGAAAAGGTGCCCATCATGAGGTGGACAATTGCCACAATCTGATATTTTTTTTTTGCTTTATGTGCCCTTTTTATTATTCTCTTTGCCACCACCATCAACAAAAACTCAACATTCTTTATTTGGAGCAGTATCCTTACCCTCATCATTAAAAGAAGCACATTAAAACAATCTTCTCGCCGGATTTGAAGTTAATGTTTCCTTCTGGTCATGTTCGCATGTCATTTTAAAGTTTTCACGGTTTACCAAAATCTGGCACAACTGAGTTCTTACATGTCGTTTTCAAAATAATGCTGCTCAGTAAGGCATGTACAGATGAATGCCTTTAAGGTATGGCAGCTTTCGGATTAGAAGCTCGGTGCTCTTCTGGTAGCGGCGAATCTCTCTCAGTGCGACTGAACGCATAATAGTTCTACTCTACAGAAAATATAAAAAAATATTGTCATAGACCACATAGTTTGGTCACAATATAACCCTTTGTTTTAGGGTTTCGTTTTCTCTGGGGCGCACTGGGGAAAGGAGAGCGAGCCTTGTCTAAGTTCAATTACAGCATGTAAGTTGATTCATGGGTTTTTCGCTAGGTGAAATCAGCCTTGACAGACATTCATGACATTGTAGATATTCTGTAGATTTTTTTTCGGGGGGGGGGGGCTACATCTCTATCTCGAAGCCGTAACATCACTATTATTCATGGGATTAGGATATAAGTCTTTAAATAAATAAAAAATGGAGCACTGATGCTATTAAACCATTATTGAAATGTTTTTCCAGTGCCATCCAAAGTTTCTAACCTTACCGAGTCTGGAGCAACCACTCACTCCGTCTCAGCAAGCTGGTCATCCTCTGTTGGAGTGTACGATGGCTACCGTGTGACATGTTCAGATGGATCAGACATTGGTCCACAGACTGTCAGCGCTAACACAACCATGTTCAATTGTACCAATCTACCAACTCCTGGAGCAAACTACATCATCACTGTCACTACATTGAGTGGGAATAAAGAGAGCGAACCACGTCCCATTACAATAAAAGCCTGTAAGTTGGTCTTTTGGTGTGCTGAAAGATAATATTGAGTTAGGCCCAAAAGCTTACATACACCTGGAAGAAAAAACAGTGAACCTCACATTTCCCCCAACTGTCACGATATTGCCTGGGGAAAGAGCATCAGTAAGTTTTGTTTGTTTCTTTTGTTAAACCAAACACTGTCATTTGGAGCGGTTGTTCATAGGTTAGCTGGTTGCTAAACTTTTTTTCAGTTACACTCGCTTATGATAATTCAATGTAGAATTGATACCATCACAAAAATATGGACAAATACAATATCCCAGGACAATGAAACTTGAAATTACCCTGTCAAAACAATGTAGAAATTAAGCTAGAAAAGTTATGTAGAAAATTATTGCTATGGTGTTTCCACTTTCTTCTATTTAGCTACCATTAACACTCCTCCTACTACAAGTGCGACTACCACTACAAGTACGACCTCTGCTATAAGTGCGACCACCACTACAAGTACGACCTCTAATACAAGTACGATATCTACTACAAGTACGACCCCTGAAACAAGTACGATCTCTATTCCAAGTACGACCCCTGCTTCTCCCACAATGTCATCCAAAGATCATTGCAAGAATTTCTGTGAGATGTGTATCATTATTCAGTGGATGTCCGTCTCTCTACTCTGCTCCAATGTATTGGGCTGGCTCTGCATTGCCCTAATCTTCCATACCAACGACTCCAAACACCGCACGGAGCCAGATAGTGGTTCCAATGAGGAAGACCACAGGGTACCCAAAAGGTAGGAATCAGTTTGCAGTAAGGAGGATAAACGATACCTCTGTAATAAATTCGTTTATACTAGTTGAGTTGTGGTACTCCTTGTTCCTAAAACTCAACCGCATCTAATAGTTTCAGTTCAGTTTCAGTTTTTATTTCATTTCAAACAGAACAGAATTAACACAACATTTTATTTTGACAAAATTTCAATTATACAATTCAATATTCAATAATATAATACATTTTTTAAGGTTATAAAATAGAAAGTATACATAAACATCCAGTATAATAGTTCTTTTTTATTTTTTAAGTTAAACCTGTGGAAATGGAGGGATCCACTCAAAAGCAGAGCTTGTAGAATGTGGATCCCTCGAAGTAATGACGAACATAATTTTTGTAACATGTAAATATATTGACTAGAAAAATGATATATATACATAGAAGATTACCAAAAAGTGTCAGAATAATAATATAATTATAAATCCATAATTTGAAAACTTGTTACGACACGTATATAGTATAGTGAACATAATAAAAACAAAAGATATAAGACAACAGGAAATAAAGCAAGGAAAGAGAGAATATATTGCTGCACATGTGAAGAGTAAAGAAAAAGAGAGGAGAGGTGAAGAGCAGAAGAAAGGACAGAGAGAGAGAGAGCACGATGTGCATACTACATCGGCAGTGACCATAGTTACATACAGAGCGTAAAGAAAGACGTAATGGGAATGATAGGTGCATTAAAAAGGGCAAGACGTGATTTGACAATGCACCGATATTAATTTGTATTGTAAGGAAGTATGAGAGACAATTTCAATTCCTCTTAAATGAATCAAGTGAGGGGGCAAGTTGAATGTAATTTTGAAGTGAGTTCCAAAATTGGGGGATCTATAAATAAACGTGTTTATATAACTTAAGATTTCTTAATTTTTTTCATTTTCAGTAAAATAAATTCTCGAAACCACTGCTAATTCACAGTATAAGAAAATCGAAATATGTTTATAATTATATTAACATCCGACTTAGCATCAACAAATATCCTTTCTCTGTAGACCTGTAGTACGCCCAAAATTCTTTTTAAAGAATCTTTAACAATCTGTTTCTTAATATTCTTGTTCTATGTATGATTTTGATGGTGAAGGGAATGCCAAAGCAAATCTACGGAAGAAGGGACTGATGCTGTAATAGAGACAACAAACCTCCCCGGAGATGACAACAGTGTCATGCCACCATATGACAATGTCATTCATAGGGAGAGTCGCAGTGAAGGTACTGAGGAAGAAGAGGCTGGTGCTTCAACACAGGAAGAACCTGGCACTACCAAACACAGCTATGAAAGACATATATTTACGGACAGCCCAAAACAAGAGAATGAAATAGGCACTGCCTTGAAGACGATTAACAAACCGCCCTATGACAAATTCATACATAAGTACAGCCCCCCAAATGAGGACAAACCTGGTACCGCTATGACAAGGCCCAACACCCATCCCTATGAAAACGTCTCTGAAAAGGACGGCTCCAAGCATGAGAAGAAAAATGGCACTGATAAGGAAATGCCTAAAACCCCATCCTATGAAAACGTTTCTCAAATGGACAGGTCCAAACGTGAGGACAAACCTGGCACTGTGACTGCTATGAAAGCGCATAAAACCCGACCCTATGAAAAATATATTTATAAGGACAGCCTCAGTAAATCTACTGAGGAAGAAGATCATGAAAATACGACAAAGCTCTAGCATCTTTCAGTGCCGTCACCAGCTTTTTTCAAGGGGGGTGCCTTTTCAGGGGCGGATCCAGGATTGAGTATAAGAGGGGGCACACAAATGAAGATTTGTCAAAAGGTAGACCCGTATTTTTTTTTGTCTAGCCAGCTTCTCGAAAAGTCGCTCAGTGGGGGAGGGGGGGGGGGGGGGGTTTATGGGGGTACAGTTTCCCTCCATAATTCCCTGACAATGCCTGGCGATGCCCATGTCTTTAGAAATTAGAACAAACGAAATAGCAGTAACCATTTATATGGAACGACAGCCACAGCAATAGGCTTAGCCAGGGGCACAAGGGGACCATGGCCGCTCCTGTTCATCCGCAAAAAAATATATATAAACAAATTAAAAAAAGGTAATCCACGGAACTTAGGGGTAAAGACCATAACCACTCCTGTGTGTGTGGGGTGTGTGTGTGTGTGTGTACATGTGTACGCATTCAAACCGAGGACATCGAACAAAGAGAACAATGGGTCATCGGTAGTAATTCAATAGGTCATCGGTTGTCAACAATTGGTGAGGTTTATTCAGTCAATGAATTTTGTGACGCAATTAAATAGTGGAGTCATCGGTTGAAATTCGAACAATAGAAAACATAGATGTGTGGGTCTATTTAGCAGTATGTCCGAGGACATTTTCGGACAGAGAACAAAAAAAAAATCATGACAACAATGGTCCTCGGAAGCCGGACAATAGTCCTCGAACGTCGAACAATGAATTTGTGCTTTATTCCGTCGACTGTCCGAGGACGAGGAACAATAGAGGAACAATACCTGTCCTCCGAAGTAAAGCCATGTAGAGCTGGGTGTGTGTGTGGGTGAGGGGGTGTGTGTGTGTGTGCGTTTGTTTAGCATTATGTCCGAGGACATTTTCGGACAGAGAACAAAAAAAAAATCATGACAACAATGGTCCTCGGAAGCCGGACAATAGTCCTCGAACGTCGAACAATGAATTTATGCCTTATTCCGTCGACTGTCCGAGGACGAGTAACAATAGAGGAACAATAGTTGTCCTCGGAAGTAAAGCCATGTAAACGTGGGTGTGTATGTGTGTGTAAGTATGTGACTCTGTGATATTGTATGTCAACCCCCGCCCCCTCCCCTCCCCGTTCAATACAGGTCTAGCTACGTCAGTGTCGACAGCACTCTAATCGGAGAAAGAGCAGATGCCGTATAATAAGATATCAAACCACTGCCACATTTCATCACAAGTTCCTGGAGTCCCGCTTAACGAGATTCTACGTCTTTCCCCCTAAACTATGTATACGTGTATATAATTAGTTTTTAGAGCTCACAAGGCATCAAGCTTTTGCTTATCTTGGAGCTTCAGTTCTGTTTGAAATGTTTGTTTTTCACACTTGTAAGCTGAAATTATCATGTAAAAAATTAATGTACTTTAACTGAGAACCGAATAGAAAATGTAAATAAAATGAAATGAGATATACTTCCACACTCTTGAATTATGTACTATGCACATACTTCTTTAATACTCTTACTCTGTAAAATTATTTTAAAAAATGACCGGGAAAATGGCTTTTCACTCTCCTGACAACTGACCCCTGATAAATTCATAGGACATCTGTAACAAAACTAAACCATAAGACAGAGTGACGGTTGATGCGTGAAGACAACCAACCTCATATAAAAACCCGAAGGCAAACCTTACTCCTCTATGATACTACCTGACACATGATATCTTATTAATTTTTTAATGTATGTGGTCTTATCTTTCTCTCTTTTTCCAATGTTACGATATAGTGTGTTCTTTATTAGGTAGATTAGGTAGTGTATTATTATGCGTATGCTCTAGTCTACCTAGTATGAAGTAGCCTTGAAGCAAAAAGCAGATCGAAAATAATCATGTTTAATCAGTTGCACTTCAATGTAGAGGTGTCGTAGTCGAGTGGTTTAAACATCGATGACTGGCGATGTGTAGGTCGTAAGATCGAGGTAGAGTGGGGAATAAAATAATGTCCTTTGCCACGATATTTTAATATACTCAGCCACCTTGAACCCAGGTATTGGAAGTGATTATACCTTGTAGGATTTGTTCCTTGAAAGCCACAGTGCACCGACGAGCGTTGCTGAAGCAAATAAACTCCTGGGTAATCCCTTCCAAAAAACACTTCCAAAAACACGGAGACGGTTTATCATATTAAGGTTATGTGCAATCCAAAAAGTGAATTTTGGTGTTAATTGTCAATTATATTCATTTTGATTTGATTTATTGGTTCCTATATCATCATCTTCATAAATGTACATTTCATGCGCATGAGTGTGACATGAATACATTTTTCTTTCAATACAATGTACACATAGAAATTCAGTTACAAACTGCATGCATGATTAACATTAAATATAGGAGGGCTGCAGCTTATAAAGCATGAAACTTGATGTGCTTGCAGCTCTCAGTACAGCTACGAAATACAAGGAAGATGGTGCATGAATTGCAGAGAAAGCTTGAAAGCATGAGAAGGAAAATGGCACTGATTTGGAAATGCCTAAAACCTCATCCTATGAAAACGTTTCTCAAAAGGACGGGTCCAAACATGAGAACAAAAAAACCCCACTGATATGGAAATGCCTAACCCCCTTCATAAACGTACATTTCATGCGCATGAGTGTTACATGAATACATTTTTTTCAATACAATGTACACATAGAAATTCAGTTACAAACTACATGCATGATTAACAATTAATAGTAGGGCTGCAGCTTAAGCATGGAACTTGATGTGCTTGCAGCTCTCAGTACAGCTTCGAAATACAAGGAAGATGGTGCATGAATAGCAGAGAAAGCTTAGAGAAAGGGCGGAAAGAGTATTGGTTACGAACTACAATAATAATCACACATATCAAGTAAATTTATAGGCCTATATAATCTGGACCAGTATATAATATGCATATACATCATCAAACAAGGAGATTCAGGCACGTCATGCTCCTCGAGTTAAGGAATCATCCTGTATGTATTAGGCGCAACGTTACGATTTTGAAAATTTCCATTTATTACGAGGATACCAGATAATATGTATATAGATTCAACTAGCTTCTGTATTTTGTTTTGTTGCGGTAATGACTTGAATGAGTTTATATTGTTATTTAATATCTTTGTTATCAAACAGGGACTCATGGAAGACCACCACTATTGGTGAAAATATGCTACCCTGTATGAATATCAGAAATATATAAATCAATCAATCAATAAATAAACGTCTTGGCCCAGGGAGCAATGGCCTTCTGCATTGTTTGCTTGTCGTGATAGAGTGGTCCATTCACTTGACTCCCAATTAAAAAGGTTGAGTGTTGGAATCCCAGCCCGGCACTAACGTCCTTTGGTAACACACTAATCCACATTGCCACTCTCCATCATATTGTAGATGGGTAAGTACCCGATATGGTAGAGCGCTACTTACTTGGCCACTATAGGCTATGACCGGGGTAATAATGCTGGAGGGCCAGGAGCGTTACGGCGTGACGGACATTACTCAAATGCACAAATGTATTAAAATCTTATGTACAACAGTGTTTATCGAGAACTTGTCTGACATAGCAATAAGTAACTTATGCAAACTGCATTCAGACTAGTGAAGTACAATAAGTGGTAACGTGTGAGTGCAATAGTACTTCACTAGGCTCCTTTGGAAAAAGCATCCTCAACTGTTGGTATTCAGACTTTTAATGGTGATTGTTGTACACGGTCATCTCTTCCCGAAATAATGTCAAGGGCAAATTTGTTTTGCTAATGTAAAAAAAGATAAGCAGATTTTTAAATAGGCATTTGTTTTGCATCCTTCTGTATGTGAAAGATCTAACGTAATGGGAATGTTTTAATTTATATTTCACGATGTTAGTGTGTTAGAACTTTTTTGACATATGTATACTTAGAAAGTATAGACTAGTATAAAAAGGGGTACTATTTCTGAGCGGTTTCGATTATTTTATTCGTATACTAAAGCGAAGAAGAAAGAGATAAAGTCTGCTCCGAGTTTTAACTTTTTAATTATTAACGATCAAAACTGTCAAATATTTTCAACCTGCTTTACAAAAGCCTGTATTTCGCACCTTTTTGTGTGTTAGCAATCTGACGTAAAAGGTATTTTGTACTCTATAAACTTTGTTATATATGTTTTAAAATATACAATATTATAGCAGAGTTAAAAGAAAGCACGTACTTTACAATAACAATATGAATGTAAACTGTACAAAATTAAAGCGGAAAAGGAAGATAAATAAGCAGAAAGATGTAGGAAATATAAATAGGAAAAATAATGATAAGAAGTGTCAATACATACAATACGTGTGGATGAGTCATAAACGAAATGGAACCCGGAGCATTGGCGCCGGAACAATTAATGTCGGGATGACCTCATGAGTTCTAGTAGTATTTTGCAATGCATACTCTTCTGTATTGTTTGTTATGTCATGACTATAGAAGGAAATGCTCCCTATGAATAAATTATGTTCACAATACATCTTCATAAAGCTATGATAGTTTCATGTATATAAATGTAACACTAACATAATCTAGTCCTGTTAATATTGATGTAGAATCATGAATGGTGATGAATAAAATGAACTTGAGCTTAATATTGACATAGACTGAAAGGCAGCATCGTATTTGCTAAGCGTATACCTAATAGCTAAAATCATTTAGTATAGTGAAAAAGTGACGTCAGATACGTTCAACCAACATGTGCAACTGGTGTGTGATGTGTCCATGTTCTTTCTTACCAATATGTCACAACATCACAACATGTATTTGTTCGAATGAATTGAGTGCCTTTGTTCAAGAATGATTCATGGAAGAAGAAGAAGGCGACGAAAAAAAAACATGACCAAGGGGCGGATCCAGGATTCTGGGGGCACAATTTGCTAAAAATCTCTGACAAGTAGAAAAAAAATACATCGAGACGAACACTGACAGTGATTGGAGGAGAGTAAGAGAGAGCGAGACAGACAGACAGACAACTATTAGGCAAAGGGAGATTAATTACGGAGTAAAGGAGAGAAAACGGTAGAGAGATATTAAAGTAATTTGGTAATTAACTTTGTGGAGGCTTGATAACATCTGAGCTGCCTGGTCTTAAATGCTATCAGTGTATGTAATATGGTGTAAAAATGAAGCCCAGGGGGAAAAAAGCACTTCAAAATCATCATATCCTTCACAAAAGTAAACATATGCAAGTTACCGGAAATGTCAGACTCCTTTTTCCCCATAGACTTAGTGTTAGACTAAAGTGTATGGCCAGTATTCAGTCATAGATATCTTAATCATAGCATTATATATTTGAAAACCTTTCTATGCCTGGCTATTTATTTATCCTTCTGAACATCATTATACAAGACGTATCAAAATTCAACAATTTGTTAAAGGGATACTCAATCGCAGAGTGTGGACGTTTTTATGCCTCATGAGGGCACCGTGTTCGTTACCTGATCATGCCGTTGGGGCGCAAACTTCGGACAGACTAGTCGCTGCGCAACCTGCACGCTCCACCTGAGCTCGAGCTCTTGTGCGGATTCGGTCGGCTTCGTGCAGTCCGAAATATAATCTCAGTAGTACAACGGACGCCTTCGACGCACAAACTTTATGTACGAGTGAAAGGAGCTTACGCAATCCTGACTTTCCCCACAGCCGCAGCCGCCTGGTGGCGTTTCCCTTTAAATCAAGCCTCCACAAAGTTACCGAGACCCTTTAAGAGGCGGGGGGGGGGGGGGTAGGTCATGCTAATCCCTTTAACGTTCTACTCTTAACAAATCATGAACATCAATTTTGTAAAAAGCATTCCGGGTACAACACAGACACGCTCTGCCGAGATTTATTTCATATCTTCCACGCTTGAGCGATTGCGATGACATATATATAATATTTGCACAGCATATGAATTACATGTTATTCACTTATAGCGTACAGTATAACGCTGGTGCCATTGAGTGCATATTCGTTTGGGGAAAAAAATCACATTCTGAAAACATAGGCTTTGGAAGAATTAATGCCACCAGTTAGGTTTTTCATATCAACATTTACTGCATTTTCATAACTCCAGGCTTCAAGATGCTGCATTGGTCGCCTAGACAGGTTTGTTTCCAGGTAAGCATTGTAAGGATATCTATAACATGTTATCAACAAGGAAGTAGTGCTACACTAATAACAGCTACAGGTAGGAATACATTTCTGTTTATTTATCCAGTCTTTATAATACAGGCTCGACTTCTCAGTATATTAAAAAAAAATGTTTTTCGAGCGAATTTAATATAATTTGATGGTGGAAGTAACACGTATTGAGTTTTCAGAATACTGTAATATTCCAACATAAAACAAAACAAGATATTTGGATAGAATGGGAACAGTCATGAATTGTGATCACGTATAAAGTATATACACACATTCAAGTAACAAAGTATTTAATCAAACTCAGCGTATCATACAAATTTCAGTTTACTTTTATTCTTAACATTTTGCAGTGTAATCTAGAGAACGAAGATGATAATTTAAAAAATAGGAAGGAAATTTTGGGATTAAAGAAAGTGAATCAAATTAGTTTTGTTCGCACACAGTTATAATCAAAGACTGGGCTTAAGTCAGAAGGAAATATCAGACCTCAAAAATTAAAAAAAGTTGTGTTTGTTTGTTTATTAGGAACCCCTTTCATAAAAAAGAAAACTTACGTAACATTGTTACGAAACAGGCATTTTTAATCATTAGCATGATTAGTGTTTCAGTTGTTTCCTTACAGCATTGAAAACTTACTTTCTTGAATACGTGTTTTACAACTATATTGCTCCAGTTTGACATTCTCTCATTTCCTCCTTCTCCCTCTTGTTCTTATTCTTTTTCCTCTTTCATTCCTCCTTCAATTCAATTTGTTTTTTCCTTCATAGGGCTGTAAAATTGTTATCCTTATCAATCTTCTAAGAACTGTGTCTTCCTACACTTCTTCTCCATGCATGACGAAAGATATGTCCTATACTTGTTATAGTGGTCCACCAGTTCTACCGTCATTGCCATTTTTTTGCGTTTGCCCTAAAGGTAATTATGGCTAAAGCTTCACAGTATAAAGAAAATACCGTCTGATTGTGTTAATTTCTAAAGTAATACGTATACTAATCAGAAGTCTATTCAGAGCCATTTTATAGTGGTTCACATACTTAAGGCGTATGGACACAATATCGCCGAAGGGGAACACGTCTCTTGCCCGAACATTACTGGCTAGTTTCTAAATTTTGTCACTTCATTATATACTAAAAAATATGATTTCGTTATCAAAAATAGTCATGATGGGGTATAAAAACTGCAACAGACATCTTCACTGCATTAGCACGATTTTGTGGTTGCCCAAATATTGGTAATTTTTAACTTCCCACAGGCTGCAACCACTCGCCTCGTGCACCTATGATTTTATCTCCATCATGTTCTGAAAAGGTATAATTCCTATGTAATTATTATATGAGAGATTGTCAATGTACCTGTTTCTCAGTGAACTACCTTACAGAGTCTGGAGCAACCACTCATTCTGTCTCAGCAAACTGGTCAGAGCCTTTAACATGCTTAGGAGTGTATGGTTACAATGTGACATGTTCACATGGATCAAACATTGGTCCACAAACTGTCAGCGCTAACACAACCATGTTTACTTGTACCGATCTACCAACTCCTGGTGCATGCAACTACACCATCACTGTCACGACACTGTGTTGGGAGAAAGAGAGCGAGCCATGTTCAATTAATATAACAGCCTGTGAGTTGATTCATTTGCAGTCAATAATTATTGAAGACTTTGGTTTTGTAAATATACCACATCCATGTTTAAAAAATTGATTTCTTTGGAAGATTGTACACAATATTCGAGTACATGTAGCTACATACGCTGACAGTTGACTTTCCTATAAGGGAAGAAAACAAAATGCTATATAAAATTGAGTTTGGTTCAAAAACATGCATATTACACATTAATATTTTTTTAAAGTACCTCAATAAAGAAAAATTAAGGCAACTATTTTTTTTTCAAAGAAAGAGTATTACTTTCAACACTCAAGTTTCATCTCGGAAACGATAACGGAAAATGGGAGAACTAACAATCTTTGTTTTCTATAGGAACTTTTTTGTTGTTGGTTTTTAAGCAAATCTTATGTTGTTTTGTTGTTGTGTAGTGCGTGAACGTGAAGTATATGATAACGCAAGTATGCCTACCTTTTTTTTTATTTCAATGATTTGTTTTCAGAGGGGTCTCTCGGTGTCCTACTACTGTCGTAGTCGAGTGGGTTAAACACTCGACTGGAAATGCGGAGGTAGTTGGTTCGTGCCCTGGTCTAGATGATATTTATGATGGGAGTAATTTATATGAAATCAATAGATTTAAAAGTGTTTTATAATGACCTTATCATTCCTGTTTTCCAGTGCCATCCAATGTGACCAACATTACAGAGTCTGGAGCAACCAACAATTCAGTCTCAGCAAGTTGGTCACCCCCTGATGGAGTGTACGATGGCTACAATGTGACATGTTCACATGGATCCAACACTGGACCACAAACTGTCAGCGCTAACACAACAATGTTTAATTGTACCGATCTTCCAACTCCTGGTGCATGCAACTACACCATCACAGTCACGACATTGAGTTGTGGAAAAGAGAGCGAGCCGTCTGCAATTAGTATAGCAGCGTGTGAGTTGATTTATTTGCAATTACTATTATTGAAGAGTTTGGTTCCGTTTTCAAGCTCGTGTACAGTTTCGGTAGCAAAATGAAATTGGAAATAAACGTTTTAAATATACATGTAGTCTCATGTCTACCAACTCCTGGGTCATGTAACTACACCATCACAGTCTCGACATTCAGTTGTGGAACAGAGAGCGAGCCAGTGAGTTGATTCATTTGCAGACAATACTTATTGAAGACTAATTATAGAAAATTCCGGTTCCAAAAACATGCTACATTCTTGGATTGTTTTTTAAAGTACCTCAATAAAGAAAAATTAACTATTTTTTTTTCAAAGAGAGAATATTAATTTCAACACTCAGTGTCAAGGGGCTAAGTTTCATTTAAGATTCGATAATGGAAAATGGGAGAACTAAAAATCTTTGCTTTTCTCAGAACTAAGTTTTAAGAAAATATTATGTTGCTGTTTTTGCAAATAAAGAAAATATGTCTCCTTTATTTATTTAAATAATCTGTTATCAGAGGGGTCCCTCGATATCCTACTACTGGGGTGATTTCCTGATGATTAAACAAAGTGTGACTGTATTTCCAATAACCTCAATTAAATGTACTGTGCATTAAAAATGTTTGTTAATAAGAATGTACATCTACGCCTGCACAGTTCAACTTTAGTTGATGCAATTAAAAATGATTGAGCATCCCATTTGGCTAGATATATTCGTAAAGTCATGCATAACTTTACGAACAGCTTTATGAAACACCCCCTGGTTTCGTAGAGTCGTGTTAATGTGGTGGATTCTTATTTATATACATTTGATATATCAAGAAGTGGTAGAACTTGTTTTTCCAAATTAGAAAACATACCATACCGTTCCTAATTATTTTTCAAATTTCCTTTTGTATTCTTCAATATTGGTTTTTCATTGTACATTGTAGAACTTACAGATAGATTATGTGATGGTCTATAAGCAAGCGAGTGAAAAGAGCATGCAGAGTTCTCACGACTTTTGTTCATGCCAAGTCGGTGGTAGTGCACTTGTATCCAACTCTCCATAACCTCACACTTATTGAGAATGTATATTCAGAATGTATGGGGGTCTGTTCACAAAGTTGGGGCACCAAAACGTGACATTTTATTGTAAAAACATTGTAGTTTTAACAGTATGACTTACACCATTAAGTTGTTTTATATGAATTTACTTGGTGCCTCCAAGAAGCTTTTGAAGAACACAAGACAAATTGTTTTGAGAGGCATTTTCAAAATATTGAGAAAAACATACTGGTGTCCCATGTTACATCCACAACCACTTTTTTTTTATAGATTACCAGCATATCCACATGCATGATACCTTACACAGCTAAATCCTAATGGGTACAATGTGTTATGGTGCTCACTTAATGAAGCAAAAGTTTTAACAAAAGAATAACTTCATCTTCCCCGAGTTTATCATGAATGTTGTGGGTGTAACGGTTTCCAATCAAATGTCACAAATTGTGGATGAACGGGACACCAAAGAATATCTGCAACTGTCATCAATAACTCTTGAAGTCAGTATACGCTCATTGCAGTTGTTGTTGCATCGAATTAAATAGAGAGCCTAAAGTAACCAGGCAAATACTTACCATCAAGAGCATTATGGATGTGCCGTTATGTCTCAAAATGAGACTTTGCGGATGTAACAAGGACACGAAGTCCAGTTACATCCACACGCTGATTTTTCATAATTATTTCCAAAATACATTGTGGAACAACATGTTTATGATTCTCAGATGCTTTTTATTTTCATCAGAGATAGAATGGCCAAGTAAGAAAATTCTATCTAGAATTTTTCATCAAATTACAGGGGATTAAAGAAAAAATGCCTAGTCAAAAGGTGCCCAACTTTGTGAACAGACCCATATATACAAAACTTTTAAAATCCTTAATCTAAAACATGTTTTGAAGTTATTCTTGAACAATAACATGGTTTAGTTTTAACTATGGCTGACCGGTGCCAAAACGACATAGATTACGAAAGAAAAATAATGTTGAAATCAGTTGTCATGGGTATCAAAGTTAATGTTCATCATTTTAGCCACCAATAATACTCAAAACTTGCGTTTGAACGCAACTCAGGAAAATCAAACGCAACTTTTTTTCAGCCAATCAGAAGTGCGCATTAAGGACTTGCGTTTGATTTTTAGGAGTTTTGTGCAACGGGCCCCAGTACTCCTCTTACTACAAATACGATTTCTAGTCCAAAATTTTACAACCCCTACTAAAAATACGATCTCTACTCCAATTACAACCCATACTACAAATACGATCTCTACTCTGGACAGGTACGACCTCTCCTCCAGGTACGACCCCTACTACTCATGTTACTACGACTTTGTTACCTACAATTCATTGCAACAACTTCTGTGAGATTCAGTGGATGTCCGTCTCTCTACTTGGCTCCAATGTATTGTGCTGTCTCTGCATTGCCCTAATCTACAGCACCAGCGACCAAACGAACCCAACGAAGGCATATCGTAATACCACCACAGATGAAGACCCAGGGGTACACCAAGGTGCCCAGGTCACCAACGGCAGGTAGGTCGAAAATCCATTACAGGAACTTTAAGGGAACCTTCTTAAAGTTCCTTTGAATAAATGTCAGCCCTGGAATTCTTTAGGATTGCAAATGTCACAAAAGTGGTGGACAAAAAGACAGGCTGGGAATTGATTTTGTTTTGTATTGTTAATTAACAATCGGAAAAAAGTCTCCTAAAATAAATATTTCTGAATATTCAAAGAAAATTTTCAGAACTGTGGATAGCTTATGGTCTCTTCTATCAAATGACATTTAACGATATTTTATGCCTGAGTGAGCAAAAGCCACTTTAAATGATAATTTGTGAAAGGGTGTAAAATCCACACTTGACATAAGAACTGGTATTTGTTCTGGCTTGTATATTAGCAAAGTTGAGTCGTGAAAAAGGCTTAGAAATGTTCATATCCTGAATATAAAAGGCAGTTTATGAACGAAGAGGTTTTGTTTTTTATATATCCTTATATATCACATTAACATTTTATGCCTGAGTGAGCGATTAACTACTTTATTAATTGTTAGCAGACACTATTTTTTGTGATTTCTTAAATTTAAGCTGGTTTGCTCGCCCATGAATCAAGTTTTGATGTGCTATGCCAGGACATACGAAGAACGAGCGTCTTCTTTCATGAATTGTTTTTAATGATCAGAATAAAATATAATATAATATAATACCATTTCTTGTCAAGTCTGAATTTTGCACCCTTACACAAAAGTGGCTTTTGTTCAATAAAGCGTAATATCGCCAGAATTTGTTATGTCACTTCATAGAAGAGGACCTAAACTATGCACTAGGATTTAAGATGTTCTGAAAATACATTCAAAGTATTTATGTGGGAAGACTTTTTCCCACTGTAGATTCTTTTTTTTTTTTTTTTTTTTTTTTTTTTTTTGGGGGGGGGGGGACCAATTGTTGGATGCAATATTTCGATACTACAATTAACATGCAAATCTTAGAAGATCTTATCTAACACATTCATTTTACCCATCGATAACAGCAACATAGAATCACTTGAAGAAGGAACTGATTGTATGATACAAACAACAAATCTTATCAGAACGAAAGACGAACCTGACACCCCCGAGTCGTATGACAACTCAGCCTTCGACAACTCAGACTCCGTCCCGGCACCGAACAACCCAGACAACACCAAGATGACCAATGATACTGTACTGTCAGGTGATAAGGACCCAATCATTGCAACGAAAGTGTAATGCTAAGACTGTCATCGAATGTGTCGTTTTATGTCTTCAGAGCCGAAGTACAATATGCGTAACCCCTAAAATCAGTTTGTCTGATACCTTAAATTTGATTTTTATGAATAAAATGTTGACAATGAGCCAGTTCGTAATTAGTTAATAGTACAACCCGGTAGTACCAATGACCCTAAAATAACCCCCAATTAGTACGCACGCCTGTTTTGGTGGCCGTGGACGCGCTGCTTGTTTAACATGTAATGATGTATGGTGCGCGGTGCGCGCATCGTGGTGCGTAGAAAATGACAGCGTATTATTAAGGGTCAATTGTACCAGGGGGTGTTTCATAAAAAGCTGCCGTAAAGTATACGCATGACTTTACGAACGAATTGAATATGAAGTGCCAGATAGGATGCCCCAATTTTTTTCCTGATGTTTTAACATAGTGTGAAGGTATTTCCAATAACCTCAATTAAAAAATAACAAAAAAAAAATCCTTTGCATCAAAAATGTTTGTTATAATAAGAATGTTAATCTACATCTGCACAGTTCAACGTTAGTTAATGCAGTTAAAAACGATTGAGCATTCCATTTAGCTTGCCATATATAAGTCATTCGTAAAGTCGTGCGTAGCTTTACAACAGCTTTATGAAACACCCCCTGGTACCTTTATCCCGGGGGGGGGGGGGGCACTCACATATATATATATATATATATGTCACACATGTATGTGCCGCTGTGACGTCCCCCATTTTCAACCTTCTCGGGTCGCTCCCAAGATATGCGATTTTCAGATTTTCACTAACCGCACCTCGATTGGCTTCCGACTCGCTCCCTAGAATATGAGAAAACAATGCGCACAGCCCATTGTCCGGGAACGGTCGCTCCCTAGCCTCCCAGGCCAGCGCAGCGGGGGAGCTGGGCGGCCTAGTGCCCCCTAACTGAACGCGGTATTACTAATGCTAGCGGCGGCACAGCGAGATCAGTCTACATGCGACATCGAGTCAGTGCAGTGGCGCGGCATGTACAGCGTTAAAAACAGCGCTGCGACCGCTGACTCGGCTCATGCACCGTATGTGTACCAGAGTAGTGAGATCGCGAGCAGCTAAAATTAGCTCTGCCCATGAGCCCTTTCGCTCCTTAGACCCTCAAAAATGAGCTTCCTCAATTAACCGTTTAGCTCCTTTAATAGCAGCGGCACATCCACATCCAAAAACAGGTTGAGTGCCCCCCCCCCCCCCCCCCGGGCCTTTATCTGCACATTGAATTACGAACTGGCTTAAAGTGAATTTTTGTTGTTGTTGTTGTCATAGAGCAAATATGAATAACTACTGTATAAAGATACCTGCTCGTATAATTCAGCATCAGTCTTTATTTTCTATTTTTTTAAATTCCCTGTTAAATGATTGAACATTGTACACAGACAGTTAATTACTTTTTGCAACTATTTCAATTTGGTGTAACTGTAAATACCACAAGCGATGCACACATGTAATTCAACTTAATTAAGTTTGGAGCAAGCGCCATGAGCCCCTGAGTCGGCGGATACCGTCGCTGTACTCTGTAGAAGACTTCATTATTTTTAAATTCTTACGCAACGGATTTCAAGGAAATGCATGATCCAAAATACAAATCATCATTCCTTATCTCCCTGATATAGTGATTATTTTCATTACTATATAAAGGTTTTTAAAGCCATCGTATAGTTTTTTATTATAAGCCCCTGATAAGCTTGCTTTCCGTTCGAATTTTTACATTTTAGTAGATGATTATGTGAGAATTAAAATAATTTAGAACCTTGCCAGATGGAAATTCTCACATGATCGGTATGTGTGCACGAATTTTTACGAACCACTTTGAGGTTATACGTAGTGTGGTGAGGCTTAGCATAGACAGCCTTGATTGTGGAGGTCATAAAATTATATGAATTGTGAACACTAAAATTAATCAGACGGCGGATAAATCTGGAACTAGTCTTTAATATATAATACATGTACGTTTATTATGAGACCATAATCATTCTTCGCAATATAAATGGCCTTGTTGAATATAGATCTTACCAATATATCCGATCAGAGAATAAAAATGTAGGTGGAGAAGAAAAGAGTACTGTGTGAATTAAACCTAAATGTTTATGATATTGACATTGAATATTTGCTTAATCTGTACCAGGCTCCACGGCCGAACCAAACGCAGTTTTTTTTTTGAGGTTCTCTTTCTGTATCCAATTATTATTTCGGAAAGATTCGCGTGTATATAATAATCAGATCATGAAACTAGGGTAATTATGATTATGTCATCAAATTATCATTATTTGCAATACGTGTGACATTTAGCAATAATGAAAAATGGCGTACCAAGTCAACGAGGGGTGGAATACGTAGGCACAGTGGAAGAAGTCTGTATTCTGTGCACTCAAACGGGGAGGGAAAGGGTGGTATGCCGGCTTCATTATATCTCTCTGAGAGCTTGGAATAAAAGCCGTTTTTCCTCCAGAGTTACCCCAATCACCTAATGACCTACCTACCTTCAGTTATACGCTCGGGTTAAATAGACCATCGAATATTTAAAGGAGCAGTCCACCCTAATTTGGTTTTAAAAGAAGCAGGAATATTAAAGAAACAGACCAATGAAAGTTTGAGCAAAATTCGATAAGACGTACGAAATACGAAATACAAAATAAGAAATACTGAAAAAAAATCATGAATTTCAATTTTCTCTAAAGAAAATATTTATCATACATGCACCCTAGATACAAATTTTTTAACACAAAACTTGTATGATACAAATCTATTCCCTCATGAAAAACAAAGAAAAAGACAATTTAATGAATTTTTGTGTACGGAGCAAATGGGAGAGGGGCTCGCAAAATGCGTCATTGAGTTGCCAATTTGTGTTTGATTGATTACAACTTCAAAAAATTCATAACTTTCTTATTTCTTATCGGATTTTGCTCAAACTTTCATCGTTCTGTTTCTTGATTTTTTCTGCTTCTTTTAAAAGCCAACTACATAATATCAGGGTGGACTTTCCCCTTTTAGCCAGTAACTGGGTAGGGAATACTATAAAAATATTTAGATACCACGTTACGTCTTATTCACATTTAGAAATGGTTCTAAAAATATTACATGTGTACACTTCCTATCTTTAATGTATATAATCAAGAAGACTTTATGACCATTCAGTCAGTTTTACTGAACGCCCGCCATAAAGCGGACTTATCAAGTGATTACTTTTAACCCTTTCAAGACCATCAACCACATTTTGTGATTTGGCTTAATAACTTTTGATTCAGAGCTCTAAAAAATATACCAGATGCACGAATAGAAAGAGCAATTTTATTTTTTGCACATACTATGTCCATTTTTGTCGCATGACCATATTGCGTTTGATGCCAGGAATTTAAAAAATGAGAATAAGCTCTGAAATCCTTAAATTGGCAGCACATTGATATGTTCAAATCATTGTTTTTTCTTCAAAATTGGCTAGTTTTTTTCAACTTTTCGACATATTATTAATATTAACCATGTATATTGTTTTTAAAGACATTACACCTTATTAAAACCATAAAGCACTACATGAAAAATTTTATAGTTGCCAATTTGAAGAACAAAATGTGATCAGTTTAGCCCTCAAATAATTCCTGTCCTGAAAGGGTTAAAGAAGTATAGTATGCAGAAGACACTTTGCACTGGTGATTTTGAGAAGGAACTTGTTTATCAAATATTTCAAAATGCTGAATATTATTTTTATATAAAGTGTTTCTAGTAATTGAGATGGTCTTCCTTTTTGTAGTTTGAATAGCTTGAAAAAGTGAGAAATGCGAGTGTGGGATAATTACCGGGAATAATTAGGTGCAGGGAGCATAATGTTAACAAATTTTTTGAGTGGGGATCAAAGTTTGGTTTATTTCATTGATTACTTTTTCTCTTGCAACAAGAAGGGGATGTTGCCTAAAAAGTCACCTGATATTTTGCAAAGGTTTCTTGAGAGGATAAAGTAAAGCGCTTTGATCGGAATATAAATTGGGAATATTGAGTATAATGTTATGAATTCGATTCACCCAATTTTGAAATTGGCCTGGAAAACCTATATAATCATGACTGTTTTGAACAATTCGATATACATTGGAGGGTTTTCCTCACATCACATTATCTGTGGTTTACAGAATGCGAATCATAATTATGATAGCGATATCAACAAACAGTGATTAAGGGAGAACACACTATACAGTCAATACGAAGGCTTGGATGAACACGATCTGATGCTGTAAACATAACTAACGTAAAAAATGCATTCTCCGCTACATAATATATATAAATATTGCTTAATTTTCCTCACATTTCTCTTCTCAGCTAATTGTTCGTAACAATTACTTTGAACACAAGGTCCAAATTCGAAAATGTGATGAATATCAATGGTATTGCCATGCTTTGACGTAAAAAATAGAAATATCTTGTGTGGAAATAAAGAATCGAGAGAAAGAAAAGAAGGAGAGCCTGAGTAAAGTGGTGAGAGAAAAAGAGAGAAAACAAAAGATACGTGTAAAAAAGGGAGGATAGGGGAGTGGGGGAGGAGAAAGAATGGGAAGTGGGATAGAGATAGAGGGGGGATACAGAAAGGGGAGCCGAGAGAGAGAGAGAGAGAGAGGCTACAATGACAGGCCTGGGTGGGGGGGGGGGGTGGTGTTATGACACAACCATCAAAAAAAGAAATGAGTTTTACTTTGTAAATGGGTTGACAATTTTTCCAATATAGGCTCGACAGTCGACAATAGCCCTATACTGTTTTTTTGGAAGCTTGCTAACTTTGTTTTTATGATTAATATATATACTCAGTGTTATTTCACTTCATATTTTGCCAGCTAATCATTTGTAACAGCGTTGCGAAATTGTACAGAAAATAGAAAAAAAAATCTATTTTACCTCATTCATAATGATATGCCTACATAATAAAATTAGTTGAATATTTTGCATACAAGCTAGTGTGTCCAAAGAAATTAGGCAGCCAGCTGTCGGATTCTCTGGCCGGTGGTCACTAGCCTAAAAAGGGCTGTGACCACAAAAAAGGGGGGTAGGATTCATCGGAATTTTCAGAAGCACTTTTCATCCGAAATTCTCTTTCAAGTACTCGACCCCCCCCCCCCCCCTCCCCCCCCCCCCCCCCCCCGCACACACACACACACGCACTGGCTTTCATTGCTTCTCTATAGATTGTCCGACGAAACACTGACGGTTTCGTGCATGCACTGTCAACATAATTATTCAAAATATACTTTGTATACCCCGACGCATACAGAGTGGTGTGTGTTTGCATTCTACTCTGCATGATCATGTACCGATTCCACTGACTGCATTCAATCGTCCATTTTCAAGTTCAAAACTAGTGCATGGGCTTAAATTTCTCGAGGGCAAGGGGTCAGATCAGAGATCTCACAATTTTTCAATTCGTAACGTTTCTGGCATAATGACGTCACTTCATATTTAGCAAGGCCATTGCCATCATGTCAAGATCGTGTTTGCACCGTACCCTACGTTTGCACCATAGGTTTGCACACTTAGCAAGTTTGAAGACTATGGGTTGGTCGCGTGCATACATGTAAAATGTACATGTAAGTCGACTTAATAGTTTCATGTGATGTGTGTGAAACCGAAAGGAAAGTGGTGCAATATTGGAATAGATCGGCCATTCGCAAGTTCAAATCTAAATTCATACACAAATGCACAGCAACGGCGGTGTCATCAGATCTGTAGTTGATATCAGTCCCAGGTTCAGTCTTGAACAAGAACGGACGCTTTCTCATTGATTCCAGGTATGTTTATGAATTCATAACTGACAATTTTTTTTATGATCGATATACATTTTTAATCATTCTCTGACGTTGGTGATATTGCAAAATTCAATTTTTCAATTTCAAGACATTTATTTCTAACTTTTCAGTATAAGCGTACAAAGTAATAATGTTTTTAACAAAAAAATACGACATAATACACATTCATATGGTACATACATAGTTGGAGGACAGACCTCTAAAAGCAAAAGCTTGAGGCGAGGGTGCCCTTAGAAACATAATACATAATATTACATAATAAATATATAAAAAGAAAATAACTACGTACAAAAAAAAAAAAAGATAACATTCCTTGACCGCTGAGCTTAATTGGAGGGGAAAAAGAAAAAAGAAAGAGAGAGAGAAAAAAAAAGAGGGAGAAAGAGGGAAAAAAGGGGGAAGGATGGAGGTGCAACATAAAATGAGTACGGATAAGAGATGTATTCACAAAGAAGCAGAGAGAAGAGAGGGAGAGAATAGACCCAATGGAGGGTTGGGAAGAATCTTAAACCATATTATTTGTAAGATGAAGTGAAATGTTTTTTTTTATCCTTCTTGAGAAGCTGGCAAGAGATGCGGAGTATTTCACTATGAACACGATGACAAAAGAGAACGGACAAAATATACAGCTCCTCATTGTACCCTCCAATTGCTCTGGTAGACAAAATATACAGCCCTTCATTGCTATCATGTAAAAATATGTAAAACATGTGTCACGTACATATTCACCTGTTCTACTTATTTTACATAATAGCAATGAAGGGATGTTCTTCTTTGTTCGCCATGTTCATAGTGTTTTATTGTGTCAGGGAAAACGTTCCACAGCTTAGGTCCCGAGTACCGGATGTTATGTTGGAATAATAAGGTTCTGTGCTTGGGTAGATGGATGTGAAAATGGAAGTGCCGGGACAAGGTTATTGACAAGCTAGACAAGTACAGTGTTTTGCATGTATGTTCAATGTGCAGCAAATCCAACAGTACGTGGGTATCAAGCAACATGAGAATTAGAATACTAGTACTAGGTAAACAAACAGAACGTGTGAAATAATGTCTCAGAGTTGCAAGTGGCCACCACGATCTCCGGATCTGACTTGTTGTGACTTTTTTCTTTGGGTTATCTCAAGAGCAAAGTGTTCATTACCCCTCCACCTGACATTGCAACTCTGAGACAAAGAATCACTGATGAGTTTGAAGCTCTACGCCACCAAGCCCCAATGATTCGCAGGGCTGTGCGTGAGATGGAGAAAAGAGCTAATCTCTGTGTGGAAAGGATTGGGGGCCATGTTGAGGGGCTTGGGATGTAATGTTAAAAAGAGATATCCGAAAGAAGACAATGGTAAGTTGCGATTATTAATTTCATTATTCCATTTGTTAAGTTAATTTCTGATAAGGTGCATTGATTCTTGCAGTGTCTAAACTTGGTCCCAAGTCCAATTTGACCCATTGTCCAAAAAGAATGATTACTCAGCCATCCATGACCATGTATGAATAAATAAGATATCATTGGAAAGAGGAGATATGTGGTTTTAAGATGTTGCTACTCACTTTGGTGTAAAGTTAACACAATCTTCACAAATTTGAAATCAAATCTTGTTGCGTTTTTTTTTTATACGCACTGTATTGTACCTATATACTCCGATGTCGCTAAGAAACTGGGCCCAAAGTCCACAAAAGAGCCACATAGGCCTACCTATCTCCAAATAATTAGAGAGGCTTCATAATAATAGATTCCCCTACTGATATCAGCCCAATGAGAGGCACGTGGAGCCGGGAGGGGCACAATTCCCTAAGTTATACAAGAATGAGCAGTGCCCCTAAAACGCTCGCTCACATTTACCATTCTTATCATATCAGGAAATCACTGCTATTCAAAATATCTTCAATATTTTGCTCTAGACCATTGCACTCAACTGCAAAGTAGTTTTTATCTAGAACCATGTTATAAGACATAAACAATAATGTGTCGAAAATGATCCTCGGTAATGTATTAATCAGAGTGTAGCGGTATACTAATGTTTCAAAGTGACATTCTTCGCATTGTTTCACCCTTTATAGGTGCCCCCCCCCCCCCCCCCAAGTGCCCCTTTTTGTTCCCCCCCCCCCGACTTTGAAAGACGCTCCGCCGCCCTTGTACCTAAGTTATTGACTGCAAGGTTGTCATCCTACCCGTAGCCGTCGGGTAATAGCTCCGTAGATATTTGAGCCCCCGAAACTGCCCCAAAGTTTGGTTGGTTTCTCCCCATCTATCCCATACACCAAGTCTTGTAAAAAAAGTAGTATGACTGTACATTCCCAAACATCAAAAACTGACGAAAATTTCCGGCCGGAAGGAGTTTTGAAAGTTTCAAACTTCAAGGAGCACTATTTCCAGTTTCCACCTATTTCCAGTTTTCATCTTTCCTGTTTACACCTGTCTACAGAAAGAAACAAGATATCGATGTAAGAGATTGACTATTTTCTTTTTGGGTCAATGAAATTCCCTGATTATTCACCCTGATTTGAGTGATTTTCTCAAATTCCCTGACCTTTTCCTGACTGGAAAAAAGGGGAACTCATTTTCCAGGTTTTTTTCCAAGAGAGCTGGGAACCCTGATCTCGTCATGGATAGCTTGAATGGGTACGTCACGAGTTGGTTGGATAGCATGGGCATCATCACCGCCGTACTCTTCGGCTTGTTCGGATGTATCATCATGTTCGTTACTGTTCGACAAACCTTCGGGAAACGGGACAAACGTCCACCAGGACCTGTCAAAGTCCCATTTCCGCTCAATCTTATCGTTTGCTTGTTCTCAAAGGAGAGCAGAATGGATATGATCTTTTCAGCAAAACAAAGGTAAGATCAAATCGAATGTTACTTGAGTAATTGTCAATTTGTAATCGTTTTTCGTATATACAGTCGGACATGTTTATGCCTGCTGTACACGAGACGTCATTTTGATTGCGTCATTACTTAAGATACGCCAATAACGCCTACCTAGGAAATAACTGTATGTGCCAGTGATTCAAAGCTATGTTTTCACTGTTCATTTTGTATTCACATTTAGTACGATTTCACTCTCAAATAGCGTTTCAAAGAATCCACGAGTGGCTGACGCCATCCTACGTCAGGCAAATGACGCCTCGAGTGTAACGGGCTTTAGGAAAAAAAAACATACCGCCGAAGGACGCTGGGCAAAGCATAGTTCTTCCGAGTTCTTTAGATAAATAATATAATACGGACAATTTGTTGACCAACCAGTAGGTCTACATCCCAAGTACAATGAGTTGCCTGTATACTAATTATGACCACTGCAATGCTTCACAGAAAGAGTCATTCTAAGAGGTTGAAAGGTCACTCAGTGATGCTCATGCAGGTCTAAATCCTTAATGCCGCAAACCATCAACGGACAAATCATTTTAAAAAACCCCAAGCGTGTTCCGTCTTAAGAACAGAGATGCCCATCGACAACTGAGGGTCAGATGATATGAAAATGGCTAAAATACAGGCATAAGCCGATTACCGAGTCGAGCACCATAAATCCGGAGATGTAAAGCCATTTCGTTGCCGTTCACGCGACGGCTAAAGGAGAATGTGCGTGACGTCAGTATACATGCATCGCACAGAAATTTACCGCTCTCCGTATTATTTTGGAGCGAACGCTATTTTGCCCGATGACCATCGACAAATTCCGCGATACGGAGAGATTCGGGATTTCGCTCATGCGCAGATCGATTTTCGTCTCGAGTTACCGTATTAGATTTCCCCCGTCGCAAATCAAATGCTCATTGATAAGGTTTGAATGCGGCGTAGCTCATTTGGTCGTGTCTAAATCGCCTCAGGGTAGGAATTGAACAGGGCAAATACCTTATAGAGAATCTGGCCTAGAATGGTGGACAAACTGTGGGTGAATGAGGGGAGGAACGGACGATGCAACACCTTTGGTGTGATATTTTTCTGAAGAGATACTCTGTGTCTGTAACAGTAAACAATTTGTGATATATATTTCAGAAGATGAACAACGTATAAGCCTGTCGATCATTTCGGAATTTAAACCAGTCTCGTTGAAATATCAATGTACAGGTACGGAGACCTCGTCACTATTGACATCGATGGTCAGCCGAAGATTCTTGTCGGATCTCCGGAATTGGTTCGGGAACTTTTCATTAAACATGGTGACGTCACATCGAGTAGACCCGAAGCAATACGATTAAAAACGATGATCAACTATACAGGTGAGACAGAATACCTGTCCGTCCTCCAGGTTTAACATAATTTTTATGTTGTGATCGATTCTGCATTGGAGAATCGAGAGTGATAAACAGAAATAGACTTCTGTGATGGTGCTTGTATAGAAATGAACTCGATCATTTCTGTCTTTGTCCTTTTTAAAAGATAATTTACTGGAACTGATAATAGGATTGATCAATCTGCATTGGTTTTAGTGTTCATTTTCGAATAGTTGTCTAATTTTCAATTTTTGATATTTATCAAATGCAATACATTTTCTGTGTGATTATATTAGCAGTGGACTTGATTCCTGAAGATTATAACTTTAAAACCAATTCACTATTGTGCACAATGTAAAATATATTCACCGTAATTTGCGTGTATTGTAAAGCATAACTTTGCATTAAAAAAAATGAACACACAGTAATATCCACCTCGTATTTTCAAAATGTAGGGGGTCTGATATTCGGGGAATCGTGGCAGGCGCTCCGAAGGTTTAGCCTCTCGGCTTTGCGAAGCTTCGGCATGGGAAAACGAAGCATAGCAGCGAAGATTACTGAAGAGGCAAGGGCGTTCACAGATGAATTATGGGAGAGCCAGACTTCAGAGGGCGTGAACCCTGGTGATCTACTAAACAAAGCGGTTTCAAATGTAATTTGTTCAATCACATTTGGGAAGAGATTTGAATACAGGTAACCAATGCTTTAGACTAAAGCAGTTGATCTGTCTGCGCTGGTTTTCAGTGTGGCGTATCCAGCATAGGGTTAAGAACAAATCCTGGGTACGTCCCTTGGATACTTCACTGACGAATGAGTAAAACTTACATGTAAGCGTAGGAAATGTGAATTTAAAAAAAATCGCTCAATATACGTAAAACCACCGCCACAAAGGGAGGGGGGGGGGGAAGATACGAGTAAACTATAACTTTTTTTAAAGGCAATAAAGAAAATATATGACACTAATGTGGACAGAACAATGTAGAATATCATTAAGTTATTTCCAGCACATTCCGAATGACAAAGAAGAGGACAAACGCTCATGATAGTACATTGTATTTTATCAGTTATTCTTATTATGACAAGTTGTAAATGAAAAATTATTTTGTTATGGATGTAGAATAATAAGCATATCTCGATGTATCATCATGTACTGGATAAGCAAATGGTTAGCACATACAACCCCAAGTGGATTGTGCACTTGAGAAACGTAGGTGCTACATGCCATAGACTGATTCAAGACAATGATATCTCCCTTCACCACAATAAGAACAAAACTATTTAAAGCAGTTGGTAAGGACTTCTTATTTCTTCTTCTTTTCATTCAGCGACCCCGACTATGTTCTACAGGTGGAAAACATCAAGAAACTGATGGCAGGTGGTAGTATCCCGGCTGTTTTGCGTATAATTGCCCAACGGTTTCCAGCAACTTTACTTAATCTCTTGTCCACCAAAGGGCATGTCCGTGCACAGAGCCTCAAAGACTTCATCATCCGACAAGTTAACGAGCACGACAGAACCTTTGACGGCGACGACATCAGAGACATCATAGACGCATTCCTCGCAGAATCTCGACGCCAGCAGGACTATTACATTCGAAAAGAAGATATCTGGATGTCTGTATTTGACTTATTCATTGCGGGGACCGAGACAACGTCATCAGCTTTAGCATGGTTCTTTCTCTTCATGGCTGGTCAAATGGACGTGCAAGAACAAGTAAGCACCAGTAATAATGAAAACAAAATATTTCTTAGCTATAGAACTGACGGTAGGCTAAGCTACGTACGATTTAGTTTTCAGAGCCATAGTATTCTTAGAAGTATACTTTGGTTATATCCTTTTGTATGTACATGTATTAATGAAGTGACTGTATACAGCAGATAATTGAAATGAAATATAAAGTGGATCTTACTTGAAATAGATATCTTATTTTGCTGTCGTTAACACCGATTTACCTCTGAAATTTAAATTTACCGTCTTCCTGTAATCATTATGCAGGTCATTAAGGAAATTGATACTGTGATCGGGCAAGAGAGGGCGCCTGTCTACGACGACAGGAAGAACATGCCGTACACCGAAGCGACCCTGACAGAGGTCCTCCGATACAGACCTGTTGGTCCGCTTACTCTACCGCATGTCACCAACGAAACTATTTACGTGCGGGAATACGTGATTCCAAAAGGCTCCACGATCTTGGGCAACATTCTAGGAATACATCATGACCCAGAAATTTTTCCGGAACCGAGCAAGTTTGACCCGAGTCGTTTTTTGAGTGATGACCAAAAGACTTTCGTCAAGAATGACGCTTTTCTGGCGTTTAGCCTAGGTCTGGGTTAAACCTTTTCAAGTTCATGACCATAGTTCCACAAAAAGTGTAATATGTACATCCTGAGACATTTATGGATCTCGTTTGCTTTCAGAAACCGTTCCAAAATATCTGTAATGTACTTCACTAAAAAGAATTAACGTACTACTCTAATAGTTCTTGGAAAACTTTTTCCCGCTCTTTCTAGGAGCTAACATGTAGACAGATGTAGGCACCAAGGCAAACGCTGGGACTAGGATTACACCCGAAGTTCTGTTTTTAATTAAATAATACACAATTACCAAATAGATATTGCTTACGTGTTGCTGAATTAAATAGATATGTCCACATTTACAAGGAAGGTACTTCTGCCTTGATAGAAAGATATCTTGCAGACTTGGGAGCTTTTGGGGGCACTTTGATTGGGTATTTGTAATTTCTAAACTGGCCCTACATGGAAGTGCCTTTAAAAAAGGAGGGGGGGGGGGGGTCAGCATAAATCAATTTTCTTCAGCAATATATCACGAAAGTGGATATCAAATGAAAACAACAAACCTTCCTTATTTAGGCATCGATATTTAGGTATAGGCTTACAGTTTGTGATATCTTTTCACATAATTAATAATGCAATGATATCTGTTATACATTTTGAATCACGCAGGTCGCCGAAGCTGCCTTGGTGAGCAACTAGCCAAGATGGAATTCTTTCTCTTCGCGACATCTGTTCTTCAACGATTTAAAATCATGCTCCCTGCGGGGGCTACACCGGACTACAGCGTCGGCCATCGACTGATGACGCTGCTTCCCTCTGATTTTCACATTCATCTAGATAAACGCTGACTTGAGGTCATTAAATAAGTGTCGTCCTTTACCAGGACGGTGTTACGGGTGTAGCAGGGGCGATTGCCCCTTTTAACATGCCCCGCCCCCCAAAAAACACATAAAAAATAAATATTCTTTTGTTAAATATTTTTTTTCTAACGATTTTTATTTTTTTTGCTAATCAGTAATTTTTGCTTGTCATAGATTTAAAAAAAAAACTTGTGCTGTGCCTGTTCTGTGCATTCATCTCTATTTAAATTAATTTGATGTCTTACCACAGCTCTTAACTTCATTTGAGAGATTCTGTTTTCACGCATTCCATATATCACAGTTTATCAAAAATCGAATAAGAGGTGGTGGGGGTGTTGGCTTTGAGCCCTCAACCTTGCCCTCGTCTGAACCACGTACATTAAACATGTTGGTACATTATAAAGCCCGACTCACACGAGGCGTTCTTTCATTAGCGTCCATCCTGCCCCCCTTTTTTTTTTTTGTTCAATTTAATAGAATTCATGCTGCAGTAAGCAGTAAACAATAGGCCAGACGGGACATTCACTTGTCTCACCAGATATATGCAGCCAAACGCTTGTCTTAGTAGCCTTATATGCTGGCGAGGCCAATCACACTCGTCGGGCCTACTGCTCGCTGCTTACTGCAGCTTGCATTATATTATTAAACTGAATAATAGATGACAGCGTGCGATCGACAGCTAGTGAAAGAAGGCCTCGTGAATTGATATAAAAAAATTATCTCTTTGAAATGTCTAAGGAAAGTTAGGACTCGTCATGTTAATGCTTCAGCCATTCATTATCGGTCCTTGCTGATTAAGATTATTACATTATGTACTTTACGATATGCAATGATAATGGTAAGAAATATATTTATGATAACAAAACCTATATCGGTATCAACAACAAAAAATAGTGTAAATGAGCCTTATACAGGTATACACTATGAACATGGCGAACAAAGAAGCGGACAAAATATACAGCTCCTCGTTGTACCTTTCACAATTGCTCTGGATGACAAAAGAACATCCCTTGATTGCTATTAGGCAAAAGTATGTAGAACAGGTATCACATGCATATTCACCTGTTCTACTTATTTTACATAATAGCAATGAAGGGATGTTCTTTTGTCTCCCGGAGCAATAGACCTGTTT
The DNA here is from genome assembly GCA_025617745.1 of Heliocidaris erythrogramma. Taxonomy (NCBI): domain Eukaryota; kingdom Metazoa; phylum Echinodermata; class Echinoidea; order Camarodonta; family Echinometridae; genus Heliocidaris; species Heliocidaris erythrogramma. The sequence continues at coordinate 25,788,469 of CM046856.1, forward strand.
ACTAAGTGATTCAAATTTATGGATGTTTCTTACTTTCTTTCCTGGGGACCTAGTAACGAGGTATTCCATTAACCTGTTATTAATGAATGAACTACAATACTTGGAATCCAGTTTGCATGCATTACTTGTTGCTATGTCTGACAAGCCTCTGACAAGCTTTCAGGTTGTCAAGAACAACCTTTGTTTCAAAAGTATGCATAAAATTTGAATCACTTAGTAAACAGGTATGTTGTGGAATGTACAATGAGAAGCTGTATATTTTGTCCGCTCTTTGTCATCGTGTTCATAGTGTTAACCGTATGCGAGTCAGCTCATTCTAATTCATCCCAAGTAAGAGGCCTTTCACACTCACTTCTGGACCGCTCCAAGTTAGAGCGCTCCAGAGGAACGGTTCTTGAAGAACGCTTCGTTTGCTTTCACACTCACCGCATTTTTTATGTCTCGAATCGCTCAACGAGTCAAAGTGGTCTTGTTGCTATGGCAGCTCAGATCAGCGGCTCAAATTTTTCGCGCGGAATTTCAAACCGTATAATGCGCTGTGCCGCTGCCCGGTCGGTCTGTCGTATCAATGTATCAAATCACCCATTGATTTCCCGCGCCACACACACTCACTTCCGGTTGAAGTACGCTTTAGGATCGCTTTGCTTTCACACTGACACGTTGGAGCGCTCTAACGAGGAACCGTTCCTCAAGACCACCTCGCGAGGTGGTCTTCTGGAGCGCTCCAGAAGTACGCTTCCTGGACCACTTGAGCATTCACACTCACCTGGGAACCGCTCCAGAGGAACCGTTCTTAGTTAGAGCGCTCTAACGAAGTGAGTGTGAAAGGGCTCTAAGTCACTAATTAGCACGGAAATGTGTATGTCTGTAATTTTCTTAATTGAAGACCAAGATGAAGTACAATTAGCGCATAGATCTGTGATTCATTTTTTTTTTTCATTTTTGTCTTTATTTCTGTTTGTGATCCCTATTTTTTTTTTTTATAATCTAAACTATCTTTAATAATTATGTAATCTTTAAACTTTGTAGAAACCAGGTGAAACAAAGCCTCGGATATACACACTACTAGTTATTTAACTACTGTTTAAAGGTGTACGCTTAACTGTACATTTTCTGAAAAGTATAACTCTTCGTACTTTGTTCTGATAACGATTTCCCATTTAGATTTCTACTTCAATTTCGCCAATAAAAGCTATTTTAAAAAGTATACAATATTAAGAGATAGTACACTGAATCATGTAAATAGGATACTTTCTTTTTCTACAAAAACTCGTGATTATTCTTACGCATGCGTTTTTCATTTTTCTATTTAACTTAGCATTATGTACTTGCATCTATTTTATAATATACACATTTGTCGGATTTTGGATCACAGAACAACCATGATGTTTCATTCTTTCCTGTGATTTTGTCTATTTTCAAACATCATATAGGGATAACATGAAGCTTTTGACTGCAATTTTATACAACATATTAAATTATTTTAAAAAATGATCAGATGTGAATTTACATTACCATATACATGTATATACAGAAATATTCACACAAGTTGAAGCAACTATCAACAAATCCCAGAGGCGAAAATCTGACATGAGTGCGTCCGTATAGTTATGTATACTGTATATACATGTACCTGTTTGTTTGTATGTTTGTATTTATTTCCGTATTAAGGAAACCACATACATTTCATTTCTTTTTTCTTTTTTTCTTTTTTCTTCTGTTGTTGAAATCACTGCTATCAAGGAATGATTATATTGTCAACGCTTCTGTTTATTGCCATATGTATATGCATATTTGTTTTAACTAGCCAACTTTATCCTTTGTCATGTACAAGGCTTGCAACAATTTGTTGTCAGATAATTTTTAATCTTGCATTAGAAAACAAAACAAAGTCAAACAGAAATAGATAAATAAAAGAATCAAACCAGAACTAAATTCGTCACTACAAAGGCGGCTTATGTACATGTATTTGTATGTGGATTATACTCATCATATTTAATATGATGAATGGTTGTCGCCTACGAAAAAATAAAACACATGGAAGTTATCGTTTGTAATTGAATCATTAGAATTGTAGGAATAATATACTTTTCATAGACGAATCAAAATAGCAAAGGAATCATTTAGCGGAAAAGAGTTAACGAAACCTAAAAATGACCGTTAAAATTCAAATACTGAAATGCTAATGATTTGGAGAGCTTGAATACATCATGGAAGCAGGCTGTCTTTTAAGAATCATAATGGAAAATACAACAATAGTCATGATGCCCAATTCTTGTACGCACTATGGTTCCGCACTGCCCCGCAGTATACTGCGTACTAAGGCCAAAAAAAAAAAAAATATGTTGTATTGGCGTAACGGGTCTCTGAAAAATAGGGTAGGTCGGTCGGGATTTTTTTTTTTTTTTTTTTTTTAACGACAGTATAGTACATGATACACGCAGCTAGTTCTGTCCGCAACACTTCCGGTTTTTTTTTTGATCGCAAAGGCAGCACGATACGCGATATCGATAGCCAAAAAAAAAAAACCTAGGGTCGGCGACATTTTTAGGGTCGGGCGGGTTACGCCAATACAACAATTTTTTTTTTGGCCCAATTCGTGACACTGAGCAGTCATCTCCGACTTTTTTGTCCAGTCTGATTTACGAATAATTTAGGTCATGTTTACGCCAAAGTTATTCATTGTTCACGCATCAATTTTTCATGCATTTTCACGATTTTTCAGGATTGACTGGATTAGTACAGTGGCTCCTTTTGGAGAGCCTTTTGCATTATCTTTTAATCCAAAATTCTTGGAATGACACATTACACATGAGAAGGAGGATAAAAAAAAAATCACAGGTATTTTCGAGTCTATTTCCAATTCAGTACGTTGTGTCATTCATAAACAATAGGGATTTAGTAAACGAAGAAGCTTGACTGGGGAGGAATTTTTAATTTGTAAACAAATCTTTCGGCATATTACTCCCAGTGTTAACACTGGGAGTAATATGCCGAAAGATTTGTTTACAAATTAAAAATTCCTCCCCAGTCAAGCTTCTTCGTTTACTAACCATTGTTCCACGGCGGACCGTTTGAATATTAATGAGTCAGAAAGAAGAGGATCTTGGGTATTTGATTCTAGTTCGTCGTGACTTGGCCGTGAACCAGAATAGCCTGGTGGTTAAGTCGCTGCCCGGCAAGCAGTAGATGACAGGTTCGAATCCCGCTGGTTCCAATTTTTTCTGACTTGTGTTTTTTCTGACTTGTGTTTTTTCATTACAGATCGAGCATACGATCTTTAACACTGGGAGTAATATGCCGAAAGATTTGTTTACAAATTAAAAATAGGGATTTAATTGTTAGTTATTATTACACTCTCTAAATTGGCAACGCAGTGTAAAATATACATTCCCAATTACTATTTTAGTGTACAAATTGGCAATTTTGGCAGTTTTCATTCACACTGGTTCATTTAATATACATTTTCATATTTTCAAACTATGTAGAAAAGAGAAAGCTGATTAACTCTGAAATGCTATGGGTTAAACGAAAAGACCACGTGTTTTGATCACGTGTTCCACGTGCGTAGACTATGCGCATGTTATGCGAAAGCTCTGCGTGAACTAGTCGTGAGCTAGTCCGGAACATGCATGCCACTTTGCTTGCACTAACAAGCACTGTCACGGCTATAGGTTGCGACTAGGTTGCTTAAAGTTCACGGGGTGTTTACGAATGTTGCCAAACAAAAAAATAAACATTCGGCCAATTTGGAATTCAAATTTGCATATGGATTACAACTTTCATATTGCTTGTCCGATTTCGTTCAAACTGTTAACAATCTACTAGCTTCTCTAATTTTACTGTTTTCTTTCAGAGCAACTTTCCATTAAGGTTGGATGTCCCTTTAAAGAATGAGAGACTGAATGCACAATCCTTTAGAATATTAACCATTTTGCATTTTGATGCTTTATGCCAAAATGCAAAATTATCAGTATTTTTCAATTTGATGGCAAATCTTGGAAATGAAATTCCACACAATAAATTATTCAGCATTTTAAGGTGTACTTTCCCTTGGTCCATCGTCTAAACCAAATACACCAATGGAACTCACTTATGTCTATTTTAGGCAAAAAGTTCCAACATCCATAACTTTCTACCAATAAGATATAAGCTTCAAGACATAGCGTAACATTAAAGATCACATTGCAAGAAAATCACAAATATGGCAATTAATGTATCACTAGAAACTGGGAAGCTTACAGATGGCAATCGTATAAGTTTAAATGTCAACTGCGTATCTGATGATTATAAAAACAACATAAATAAAAGCTCTTCTAAGCATCTGGAATATCCGAGGATTCGCCAGAAATATAGCGATGTTTTGATGTCGTCACACTAGGGATCGATCCTGCTTAAGCAGACGACGTCCTATAATGAATGAACGTAATTGCAATGCAATTATTTATCAAATTATAAAGAGTTTGGTATGGTATATTTAACATGACCTTATTTCACACCATTCTAAAAGGGAAAGTGAAACTGATTCTGATAACTAAAACCGTTTGATTGTAAATACACAGGAGAAGTGTCAATGATCAATTAAATAAACCCCATTTTCAAATTGAAAAGCCCTCCGAATAAGCCAGTTCGGGGTTAGCGCATGGTACAAATGACCCCAAATATCCACAGATATTTTAGACATGGAGGGTCCCTTTATGTGCACTTCAGAAAAATAACTCTGGGAGTGATAGAGGTGCCTCATCAATAGCTTTTGTTTCCCCCTTTAAAAAGAATACTTCCACCTGGATATCATGGAATGCACCATTAGTGCATAATTGAATAATGATTACATGACATTCATGAGCACATATCGAATATTAGTGTCGGTGGGTTTTAGAATTTGGTACAGATGACCTTTATCTGCTCATGCTCAGATTGCATCTCCGAAGTGGCTTATAATATCAAAGATTGTATTCGTTCCCTCTTGAAACGCCGAACATGCCCCGGTGCAAGCAGCTGAAAATACAATGGCGTCTTATTTTGTTTACAAATGACCGATTCCTTTATTTTTTTAACGCTGCATTTTTCATCAAAATCATACCATACACGAAGTTAAGAGTGAGGCAACAGACTAACATTAAGACTGACGCTAGTCAAGTAAGAGAAATAAGTGAAGAGGAGATGACAAAACAGGCACTGAAAAATGTGTAAGATGTTATGGGACATCGTCTGCTTATAGACAGGACTGGTCATTCGTGTGTCGTCACACATCTCAGCAGCGTTCAAGGAGCTCTTCAGCTGCTATATCGGGGGCTGTATTTTACCGTTTTATAATTGATAATAATCATTAATTCAAATGTTTCCAAGCGTTGAATTTGGATAACCTTGTATAATTTATGCCATCTATGCAATAAGAAGTATTAAGCCAATATTTATTTTTATGGAATTTTCTTGCAATGTGATCTTTAATGCAAATAACCACATCCTGAAACAGGCCAGTGGTCATTTTTAAAATGACGGCCATCGTAAAATGAAGTGAGCCTACACTAGATGTATTCTGCTTATAAAACACTGCCTTGCCAATATTTATTCTTTAAAGCCCAAACTCAAAGTTGTATGCAAGTATGCATATTCAAACACTTCGGGGCCCATTTTGAATTAGGCAAGCCTCTTGTGAGGGAAACAATTGTCTTCGATGGCCCAGCAATGGGCCCATTTAATTACTGAAGTGGGCTTATCTATGACCTTGATTTCCAAATTAATGTTTACCATTTAAAATTTAAACAAAATATTTTTTTTAAACCTTATTTTGTAAATACATTATTTGGGCATTTATTATGGGCCTTTTTGTTATAATGGGCACCTGTTACACGTATAATATTGATTTCAATGTTGACTCATCACAATTAGAAGCATTTTACTTCTATTCAACAAATCAGTGATTTATTTTGATAATATAGGATGGCCCTTTATTTGAAAAAAAAATAGGCATCTAAAGCATTTGTCTGATTTTATAGGACGGGAACTACTACATAATATCTCATAATATCAAACTAGATTTGAATACATCAACTTTGAAGCAGAAAGACCCTGAGAGGGGGTGAGAGGCAAGCTTTTTTTTAAATTGGCACAACGGGCCCCAGGGCCCGTATTTTCGTTGGCCACATATCCAGAATTAATCGGCATAAAAGAACTCTACCTACATGCAAAGTGCACAATTCCATCGATTTTCTTCACCAATCTGCTGGACTAAGGGATACAGTTCATAACAGAAATACTGGTCAACACATTGCAAATCATCAGGCGTCGAAGTACTCAATTCAAAATAACATTTATTTTCTTCCAGTATTTTTTTCCTTCACAAATTTACAATACATTCAATAATATTATAATGTATACATAGTAACATAAACACAATTCAAGAACATTGTTCATTAATACAGGAAAAGTGGCGTAAATACATTTAAGCAGGAGCTTGTGTCGGGAACGCAAAATACATCTATATGTGAAGAGAATTATCCAGCATGTGTAACAGACAAAGGCACCTATAGCAAGCAAGCAAGCAAGCTGCAAGCACACATAAGTTATTTTAGTCAAAGGAGGGGATGGACCAACAATCTCCTGTGCCCTCAGTCTGCCCCCTCCCACTTTAAAAATTCCGGTGCCGCCATGACCTTTATCTTCTTTGGAAACGAACAATACTGAACAGATATACAGTGCGTCCCAGAAAAGAAAACGAAACTTAAAACAAAGGGTCATTGTGACCACACTCTGTGCTCTATGACAACAATTATCTGTTTTCCATAAACTAGAAGTATTATGCTTTTAAATGATGGCGTCCGTACGTACATGCTTTACCAAGCAGCAGCATTTTGAAAATTACATAAAAACCTCGGTTGTGCCAAATTTGGGTAAAACCGTGAAAACGTTAGTATCACATGCGAACATGACGTAAGGGAAATACCAGCTTTGAGAGATATGATACTTGAAATTCCCTTGTGTGATGATATGCATTCAATCAGAAATTCATAAAACACGGGTCAATACCAATTTCCAGTGGTGGCAGGGGAGATGCTCCCAAAATTTCCAAAAATGTATCCTTCAAAAGATGAAAAAGTGCCCCTCCTGTCATCGTAAAGGTACCCCTCTTTAGGTGGGAAATTGCCATAATCTTGATATTTTTTCTGCCTTACGTGCCCTTTTTACCCTGTATTTCCATTTAATGACAATGGAAGTGCCACTTAATTTACTTTTGTGAAAAATATCACCTTTCCGTCCGCTTTGTTCTTATTTAAACAGAAATTGCACTTCTGAAATATGAAAAAAAAAATGTTTTTCATTTCGATGGCAGGTACCATTTCAATACAAAACATGCCCTTTCTTTACCCCCACCATCGACAAAACATGACCATCCTTTATTTTATGATGAGGACATATTCCTAATTGCCCTCATTGTTGAAAGAAACCTATGAAAACAGTCTTCTCATATAGGGTTTTAAAAGTCATGTTTCATTTGGGTAATCTTCGCATGTGATCCTAACGTTTTCACGGTTTTACCCAAATCTGGCACAGCTGAGTTTTTACATGTCATTTTCAAAATGTTGCTACTCTGTACACGTACGGAAGAATGCTATCAAGGTATCATTTAAAAGTACAATACTTTTAGTTTATGGAAAATAGATAATAATTGTCATATAGAGCAAACAATGTGGTCACAATAACCCTTTGTTTTAGGGTTTCATTTTTTTCTGGGACGCACTGTATATCGGACACAGCCATCAATGTCATTGCTCGCCCATTCTCAGATTTCCTGAAGACTAGTGATTTTATCTGAGGTCAGTTGTCTCGGTGATTTGATTTGATGAAATCGGTACAAAGTTCCGCGGAAGCGGTTTATGTCGTAAACGTAAACAAACAGTACATGCTTCGTTTGTCATATTTGTGATAGTATGAATTGTCGGTAGTAAAAAGAAACATAGTGCTATTAATTCTTACAGACAATTTTTATTTGTCATGCTCATCATAATCATAGTTAAGTTCCAAATAACAAAAACTTATAGGCTAGATTACTTTGAGTGAAGACAATATTCATGATACGTTGAAAAATGTTGACATAATTCTAAGAATCATTTCATTTTCGTGGGATACGTTTTAATCAATATTAACAACAAACATAAAATAGATGCATTCCAAATAAAACTGAAAGGGGTTTATGTAATCAGGGCGCAATTAAGTCTCGAAGATATAAACTAAAGGAAGAAATATTTCAGTCTTTGTATCCCCCTCCCACACACACGTACAAGGGCAATGTGTCTTTAAAAAGAAAAGAAAAGAAGCTTGTTTCTCATAGCGCCTGTTTATTCATTAATTTAATGGAACTATATCCATACCAAAGGAATAAAAAATGGTGGAAAATACATAGTTTGTACAATAAGAATAATAGATATAAATTGTCACCTAAAATACATAAATATGAGAATATAACATTCAAAAGACGATTATGCTTACAATACTTGGGAGAAATAATTATACCAAAAATGTAAAATAATGACAACGATAATCATACTATAATGAAACAAATCTCTTCTTCATCTTCAGAATAATGCCCCTTCTAACCCTAATACACTTATATTCACAGTTCAGTGGGAACAGAGGCGTATCCAGAAATTGATAAACGGGGTGGCTGCCCTGTGTCTCGTACAGACCAACTGCATGATTTTTGCTTTCTGTGCCTTCAAACAGAGGGAGGGGGCACTTCGGATCCATCCTATGCTGGACACGCCACCGCTATACCTTATTCCCAAATGTCCCAGGAGCTACGTCAGACTAAGTCTATGGAGGGAGCAAACCCTTGGCCTGCAAGGTCGGTAAAAGCTTCGCGACAGCGTGCTCGATTGCCCCATGACGGCTGGAGTAGTGCCTGTCTTTCACGCTGGTGCCGCTGGCTACGTCCCAAGCGGTTCCATCATAGACCCATTTGAACTTGTGTAACCTGCCCTCTGCCTTGTATACAATGGTTCGTCCATGAAGCTCGAACTAGAAAAAGAAAAACATCCTGGCTGGTAAATATGATGTCAGTCAACGGAAATTGGCAACATCATATGGTTCTTCAAAAAAAGGTCAATTTTTCTATCAAAAGCTACATGGCTATTTCTATGTTTAGTTTGTAGTAGTGAGTAGTTTAGTAGTGAGAATTGTTGTCCCCAGCCCTCCAAAACTCGCTCAGTGAGAGGGGGGGGGGGGGGGGTTTACAAGATTTTATGGTGTCCAATTCTCTGACAAGCAAACGAACATACAAAAAAAGTTCTAAAAGAAAGGGGAGAATATATACTTCTTCTTCTTTTTGGGGGTTTGGGTAAAATGTTGTCGGGGGGGGGGGGGGGAGTCTGCCCCTTTATTTGCTTTACTTGCTTACCTCCCTCACATAAAAAACACAGGTGGAAAACATAACAAAAAGTCATTTAGTTGACCAAGTTTCTTGTTTCATGATTCTAACCTTATTTCAGACCGACATAAACAGGATAAACAGTCATTTTTTCCATTACTTTGCATCAGTACTAAAGAGCATTAATTTTGTTTCCATGAAGTTCAAATGCATGCATGCAGGTTCGAGATAAGAAAAAAAGATCAATACGGGACCTTTTTGAGGCAATGCTATTTTGGCCAAACTTTAAGCGAAAAAAAAAATGAATTGCATGCGGTATACGATTAATTACTGAAATTAAAAAAAAAATCTTTCAGTTATATTTTACGTAAAAAAGGCAACTGACAAAATAAAACTCAACTAACCTGTCCGCTTTCGTTGACAAAAGTCTTGATAATCTGGGGAATATCTAGCCCAGCCATTGCTGATGTGATTGCTATAATCATTATTGAGAAAAGTACAAGGTCAAACTTATGACTTTTATAGACAATATATATTATTTTATTGATACAAGAGCAACACCAACCTCTCTCAGCGAACAATATACGTAAACTCATCTGGAGTAACAGATAGGCAAAAAATAACCCAAATTTTGACAACCCAATCAAGCCCACATTGTAAAGAAAGGAGATTTACCATCAATCGAAAGATTTTGAGTAAAATACTTCTAGCAACAGCCAATGGGCTTACTTCGAACCATCGTGTGATCACGTTCACGTCACGTCGTCAAATTACATGACCTGAATACTACTTGCCCTAAATTCACGAAGGGTAGGGCGTAACACTTGTGAAATGCCCCCGTCTTATTATTGGCATAGTGTCGGGTCAAGTTTACCCGACACTTGTATTTATAAATAAGTATTGCAAATCTACGAATACTCACGTCTCGAGCCCGACACTTCGTCAACAAGAGGGAGTATTTCACAAACGTTATACCCTATCCATTTTGCATTATTTGGAGAACAACAAAAGACGAAATTAGGATATGGTCGTAAAAGACACATTTTACGGAATCCCCCAAACGGTTGATATATAAGAAAATTTATGAAACAAAAATATGATGGTTGCATCACAATTTCTGAGATTGACTTTACAACTTTAACTTTACAACTTTAACGTAATGGTCAAGTTTACCCGACACTTGTATTTATAAATAAGTATTGCAAATCTACGAATACTCACGTCTCGAACCCGACACTTCGTCAACAAGATGGAGTATTTCACAAACGTTATACCCTATCCATTTTGCATTATTTGGAGAACAACAAAAGACGAAATTAGGATATGGTCGTAAAAGACACATTTTACGGAATCCCCCAAACGGTTGATGTATAAGAAAAATTATGAAACGAAATATATGATGGCTGCATCACAATTTCTGACATTGACTTTACAACTTTAACTTAATGTCGATCGACAGCACCAACAAATACTCCGTACACTCTTAGAAATGTTGGGTAAATGCCACTGGGTAAATGAGGATTGGGCATAGGTTGGTTAAATTTTGCTCAACTTTTACATGCATTTACCCAACATGTGTCAAAAGATAAGAATGAAATTGGTAAAGTTTACCCAATGTTGGTCGGATACATAACTACCCTCATGTTGGGTAAATTTTGGGTAAAATTTTGCCCAATATTTCTAAGAGTGTATTTAATGTCAATATAGAAAATCTTACCCTGTGATGAATTACAGATGCACCTCAGGAGTTATACTTTCTTTCAAACAAAGCAATCACTCCTTCTCAAATAATGGTGAGTGAAACGAGAGGTACTGGCTATTTATGTGATTTTTATCAGTCGTGGTTGTGTAATGACGGAATGAAATTGCGTCTGTGCGTTCTGTCGGAGAATTCATCACAATGACGTCATGGGAAATCCCCTGCTTACAATGTGTCCTACTCAGGAATTTCACAATGAATTCTAGGCCGGGTTAGGGTAAATGCCAGAGAACTGCACGAGAGAGAAGCCTGATCATGCAATGGTACCAAATCCCCAAGAATTGATATTTAGCACAAAAAACCCACAAAAACAACCACAAACAAACTGGACCTAGACACCGCACACCAAAATTTGGGCAAGTTCCATTAATAAACCACACTACTTCCCGGACTTCAAAGGTTGTATACATACTTTAAAGCATTCTTTGTCTTCATATGCGGTTTTATTTACATAGATTTTATTTCAGCGTTTTTTAATATCAGCGGCAGATCCAAAAGAAAATGTCGGAGGAGGGAGGGTAATTTAATGTCAGCGTCTTGTGTACGTAGCTTCACCCTAATCAAGCCGTCAAGGTAATTTCAAAATTATAATAAAGATTATAATTATGTATAATAGAATTCATAATGTGTTGACTACTATCACTACATCTGGCTTTTAATAGCCCAGGGAGGTCCCATAGCTATGTCTTATATCATGTTATCTGGAATAATCCATTCCTATTTTGGCATATTTCATTCACAGATTTATCTGAATTGACCGATAACAACATCGCTGTTGACAATTCAAGTTGGATTCACCGTGACTTCCAAGTAATGGCTGCCAATTAGTCCCTGGTCATAATAATCTTCTGTAGCTATGACGTCATGTTTAAAAGAAAACATGCGATCCCAACATATTATTAGTTTGGATTAGTTTGGACTTTCTCTGAAGCAAAATTACTGGTTTATTACTTTAATATAGGGATTTAAGAGCCAATATGACGTCTAAGCTTGAATCTCAGAACTTGGGATTCCCACGTACCGCGAACTTTCTTTCATTCTGTCATGCCTGGCATTTGAATGCAAACAATGGTTTATGTCAATGTTCAACTCTCATATATCGTATGCAATTCTAGCATGGCTGAGTTTGTGTATCGTTACAAAGAGATCGGTTATAAAATACGGGGGGGGGGGGGAGGTCAGATCTTCTGATCAAAGGTAATCATAATAGAAAAACACAAAGTAGGTTCCACAGTATATATATATAGCTCTGAGCATAACTGTAATCGGTAGTTAGTAGGAAATTTCCGGAATATACTGACAATATTGGTTAAATAACTGTACAGCTCTGACCGCTATGTAGTAAATCTTACAACAGTGAATACTAAAGTTATGATAGAAATCTTTACCAGCTTAAAAGTGACCATTGATCAACTCTAAAATATATGTATGTTGAAGAAAAACAAACAGTCAAAAAAGGGTATGGGAAGCATATGGTTTATGTCAAGCGAATGAATTTCCTTTGAAATTAGTACTCCTCCGGTTAATGATATCTATTAATTTCCAGTTATTCGTACTCTGGTATGTCTTTACTAGTTTTCTTGTTATTCTAAAAATGAACACATATTCTTGTCCTTATTGTTGAAATTTTTCCTTAAAACTTTCTGGGATATTTATTCTTACCATTAGGCTATTCAAGAACGTTTTTTCTCTTATGTACATTTATGTATAATTCATACAGGGGCTCTTAGAGGAACAGTTTAACGAAAACAAATAAATAAATAAATAAAAATAACCCTTGAATGCACAGACAATAACTTTCATGACTATGTCAAGATGTTAAACATTATACTTTTGGTCCTGTACATTATGCTATTTTTGTAAAATGCAAGCCCTGGTTATACTGTGTGTGTTTGGTATCATTCAGTTCAATTCAAAGTTTTATACATACGAAAATAAATATACAGAGCAGTATTTGAGACATAAAAATATTGATAACGGGCAATAAAACAGTAACATTGGTACATATATCAAACGGTTGACAATTCACAATATGAAAAACACATAAAAAACGAAATTATTTACTTCACTCTCGCGGTTGGGGTACTACTCTGTTTAACCTTGGTGGTTTTCTTATCATAGCCTGACAGTTCTACAGACTTGCGACGGGGAAAACCCGCTCGGGTTTAAGAAAACGGAAATCCCCGATGAGCTCATAGCTTTGGTTCATTGCAGTGTGTGCTACACAGCTGCTGACACGAGTACAAGCTCCTCTCAAGAGGCCATACATACAGACTCTCGACGAGAAAATCTTATCTCATATTTTTTGTCAAGAGAGTGGAAATTGACAGTGGAGAACACCGTCGTTTGTTTCTTATTCAGTCATCGTGGTCCTGTATGTCTGAAATCGGAATTCGATAGAGCTTAATTAGTAGATAATACGATGTCGTTCTTAAAGGGGTTAGTGAACATCATCGATGTTATCGACAAGGCAACTAACGAAGAATTCGAGGTAGGAGACAAATTTTTTTCCCCGAATTTTGTATATTTCAGGACTGAAAAAAGAAGCATGTTTTACAGAAACTTTTAATAATTTTTAGAGCATAAACTCGTCCATGCCTGCTTTAATTAAAATGCCAATATACATGCAGAATAACAGACCAAACAAAAGTCGTATATCTTTTGTGTTAGGACTTTACGTTTTTTACGAGTAATATAGCATAACTAATGCTTTAGGCCCTACTAACAAATACACTCACAATAGTTTGTATTAATACTTTATGAACAGTGGGGATGTGTTCGGAATAAATGTCTGCGTGTAAATAATGTACTATAATTGTGGCAGTATGTAGGCCTAAGTAGCGATCCGCGGCTCCTGCATCGGTTTCTACTTGTATGAATAATATGGGATAAAATGGAGAGAGCGACAATAAATTTTTGGTGAGGGAGGGAAAATGAGAGAAAGATGGAAGTAGGCTGGGGAGGGGGGGGGGGGGGGGGCGAAGAAGAAATAGAGAGAAGGAAACGAAAAAGGCAATGCTGTATAAACTGTTAGGTTCCTATATGTATTTTTATAAACCCTTCAAAAAACTCTGCAATTCAAGTTTGAGGGATGATATCTTTCTTGTTACTGATTTATGAAACAAAAAGCTGGTATCACTGAATAGCTTTGATTATTTCTCTTTATAAGGATGTGCAATTTGTTGTGATTATACAATCATGGAATGTGCAGTGCTCCTAAATATAGGGCAAAGTCAGAAGTGAAGCATTTGCAAAATGCATTGTTTTCCACACCGAAGTCTCCATTTCTTTTGAAGATGCAATGTGTTTTGAATAGTGCCGAATTGACAAGGCATGTCTTGCATGAATGTCAATGGTGTAATGCTCATTTCTTTAAACGATGAAATGTGTTTGAATGATGTTCACAGGTGGTCATTGATGAAATCCAAACACATGAATGATGTTATTCCCTTTTGTTTGGAACATGAAATTTGCTTTGAATATTGTGTGAGGTACAGCTGTAGTTTACTGAGTGGTCGTTTGTAAGATGTAAAGATGCCACACTTATCGAATCTCCTTGAGGCCCAAAAGGCCAAGCAATTGGACAACTCCAAGCAGGTGTACGTTAAAAACGATGTTGTGGCCAGGTTTGGGCTGAGCGCAAGTACCGCTATTGGCTTACTGAGATGTAACAATTTATCATCAAAAGAATAAGAGGGAGATAGAGAGAGAGAGAGAGAGAGAGAGAGAAAACAATTCTGTGTGTCTTCATATTTTTGTCATTAGTTTGGATGGAATGGTTTGTGTTGTTGTAGAGAAAGTGTGTTTACACTGTTTGCATGCGTGATTGAGGGTTTGTTTGTGGTGAAAGCTGGAAAAGTTTAGAATTTCGTTAGAAAGTAAAATCAGAAGGAGTAATTAATCCCAAATTAGTAGATGGAGACACATTTCCACTTTCATAAATTTAACAAGAAATGACACCAACATCTTATTTTTTTTTACATCTTAAATCCTTTAAAATGTCCAGGCTCAAAATTATTCCAAAGAGCTTTCATCCACGTATGCATGATGATAATGTGTGGACTTTCACCGCATCAACATCATTCAAACTCAACCCATCCTCAAAACAAACAGTAATTCACTATTGAAAACAACGTATTTTGAAACATTTAATATTTGACCTTGCTGCATATTCAGAAGCACAGTCCATTTCATGACTGCATAAAAGCATTACAAATGGTAAGGCATTGATCCTCATTACCAAGTTCCTCGGAGATGACTTAAAGCCGTCGGTTCCTGGTTTCTTACTATTACAAGTATACGCGTGCTTTCTTTAGCAGTGCAGGAAAAAATAAATCGTTATTAGCAAATACGGATACACGTATTTGGAAACCATGAATCCACATTTGCCACTCTCGACCTATAGGTGTAGTAAGTCGGTACCTTTGAGTGATTATTCGTGTTAAGGCACGATGGTCCACGACATCTGGAGCTTACAGCAGGACAATGTTCCAAATAAGCATCCACCAATTGGAGTTGTTTCAGTATATGTGATTTGTGATCATTGCTACTCTCGCCCCCCCCCCCGATTTTGTTCTAAATCCGGCTTGCAGGTAACGAGAGGAGGTCGACGATTCAAGATCCTGGTTGAGGGTCGCTTCCATCACCCCACCGAGCCCTGGGTGTATGACGTCACAGCCACCGACATGATCACGGGGACGTCGGAAAAAGAGAAACACTTTGACAGGAAGGAAGACGGTGTGAACAAGGCCATCAGCGCCGTCATGAACGCCTTGAGAGGGAAGGGTTTGATGGGGAATGATACGACTGGAGATCGGGGAGAGACAGCAATGACAGCACAGACTGCTGTTCATGCACTCGCCTCATACAACCAAGGCAGAACGGAACATATCAATCGTAAGTATTATTTATATATTATCTTCTTCGAGGGCTCTTCCATGCAAATTCACAATTTCACGCCATTTTTGTTTACTTTCAGAGGAATATTTGAATCTCTGATATGACCTTAGTTACCGTATTTCCCCTGACATTTCCAAAAGATGTATAAGAAACTAAAATCTTGAAATATTGTTCGTTTGAGGTTTATATTGATATGAATGGAAAATATTTGTTTTTCTTTAAATAATTCTCTCTGTGTGTATCCCCATTAGTGTCTCCTTTCATGTCAATCCTCAGTTTATCTAACTCATCGTTCTTTTCTCGTCCCTCCAAATTACCCGATTCTTCTACAACTTTTATTTTCATACTCAAACAATGTCTCACCCTCTTTAAAATTAGGAGCGCTGACGAAAATGCTAACCAAACAGGGCTTCATATCTGAGCCGAGCCCACCACCCTTTTCGGCACCCACGTCACCTCCTCCAGCATATCAGCAAGTCGTCCAGTCAGCACCACCCAGTCAGCCAAGTGAAATAGCCCACCCTCACGTGAATCTTGGCAGTCCTCCATCGTCTCAGAAAGTTCCCCTTTCCCATCAAGGTAAGATGGATGTCTCATAATGACAAAATCGATAACGAAGGTCTTTCAATAAGAAAATAAACATTCTGTTAAGTTTAGATAATTCAAATACAAAGAGAGGTTGACAATTAAGCTATGGGTCAGGAAAAGTAAGGAAGGAAGGACAAGTCGTGCTTCCTCATCCATGGAGAACAGTTGTTGGATTTTAGGTCCTTAGTGTTTAGATCCAGGAGTGAAGTCCCCATAATCGATGTGGAAATGCTATTCCGTTATGCCTGGCACAGGAAAGGAACTTGATGATGGCTATAGAATATTTCTGATCAGTAACATAACGTTTATCTTTATTGCAAATACTCGTGTAGAATACCGTCATGTGCTGATGAGGGTAAGTGAATAGGGACCAAAACCCCCTCCCTCCGATGGCAACGCCACTTAATATATTTTTACTTCTGGACCCCGTTTCATAAAACTTGTTATCAATGACATCTGACCCATTTTCTGTGACAAATTTGCTCACAGCCAATCAGCTTCAAGGATTTCAGTAGCTTAAAACAACTATCGTTATGAAACGGGGCTCAGAAACGTATTAAATTTCTACTGTTGTTAGATAGCAGAACCAGACCATCAGATGTATTTCAGTATGGCATAGAGCCTGACATAGATGGACTGTACACTTCAGTAATAATCGCTCCTGCCCATCCTGATCCGTCATTGCTCGATCCCCGATCCGTAAGTAGTATAACACTTAAGCAAGAGATGAAATACCAGTGGAAATGATTCTTAAAATGTGGACAGTCAACGGAATTCAGTTTGTATCGATTCAAATTTCACATGAATATCGTGATTGTATTTTCTGTTCATGCTATAACTCTAAAATTATTCCAAACACTTCGTCTATAAGCCCCGACCATGAGCGCGAAATATATTAACGTATGCTACATTTTGCTCACTATAAAATTAAATGCGAACAGAGTAGTTTTTTGTTATGGAAAATTTCTATATACAACAATGAAGATCTGTATCACTAACATAATCTAAGATCGCATCTTGGCTCCGTTTCATAAAACTTGTTATCAGTAACAACTGTCACATTTCTATGACAATTTGCTCTCAGCCAATCAGGTTCAAGGATTTCAATAACTTATAACAGTAATTGCAACTTGTTATTGATAACAAGTTTTATGAAACGGGATCCTGGTCTTTGATACTAAGTAGCTTCTCAAAACTTTTGATGATTATTATTTTCCCTTTCATTACAATGTAGATGATGATGAACACATTGATTTTTGTGTTGTATGAATGAAAATGCTCATTTTTTTTACTCAGATACAGATCATGATTGGGCTGTAGTGAATAGTAAATGGCAGCCAATCCATCTTACTAATTTGATAAATATTTCTATATGTTTACATGATTAACAGACCACACTAAATTTTCGCCAAATCACATTATCGGTGCTCTCGTAATCTTTTAGTCTTCCCCTTCCCTCGTTCTACAGACATACATCACTTGGGAATCATCGAGAAAGGGACTCGTCTACATCTTAAACAACAACGACTTCCCTAACCTGCCTCGTGCATCGAGAATGAGGCGAGGGTCCGAGGTCGATGTGCAGAATGTCGTCCATGTCTTCTCCCAGCTCGGTTATGAACCTCTGGTTCATCGAAACCTGACCAGGGTGGTAAGAATGAAATACTTCCCACTTCCATCCTTGATCTGCATGTAGTCCAAGGACTGCTTCAAATGTGGATGTGTCGTAATTACTTGTGTTCTGGCTTAGCTTCAGAAGGCATTAATCTACATTGCTCTCGATCGGGGCAATGATACATACTCTGCAATCGGTTTGATCAGTTAGTTCTGAACTGAACAGCCTTAATATAATTGAAGATGAGTGGATTTTGGGGAAAATGTTTCATTATATTTAAAATATCGATATGGAAGTACACGTATGTAGATAATACTTTACACTTTGTCTCATACCATAATGTCCTGTATTACAGGAGATTCTCACAACTCTTGAAGAGACAGTTTGTCGGATCAACGCAGAGGGCGACAGACACAGTTCATTGTGCTTGTTCTTCATGAGCCATGGCAATCAGGAAGGTGTCTCTGGTACGGATGCTCGCCTGACCGACAAGTGTATCGTCACCAGGGACGAGATCAAGGACAAGCTATCTGGTCGAAGGTGTAACGGTCTTCTCGGAAAACCAAAACTCATCTTCATCCAAAGTTGCAGAGGAAGTAGGTTTTAACCGTCCTGTTCAGTGAAGATTGAAATATCTGCGAAGTAATTTCCAATGGTTATCTCAAACGTAACTAAAGGTCTTAATTATATTATTAACCACTAAGAATGGATTCAGCACTAATCACATGATAAAGATCAAAATAATAGCGGTTTTAATTCTGACTGGCTGAAAATCAAAGTGCCTTGGATTTTGGATGATGCATATAACTCTACATGTATGCGTCAGGATCCGAGATTTATTTCCCTCCTATCTGGTTGCTGCTTTAATTTGTCCTTACATCAACTATAAACATTACTTAACCCCGGAATCAATGTAAATTATCCTTTATGCTTTATACCCACCTGTGTCCATGTATAGACACGTTCACTCGAAATGCTGATGAGCTCGACGCGGCATCGGCTTGGGACGAACCATCTTTCGAAATGGACTACATACCAGAGGCAAAACCGTTGCAGAGCGAGGAACCACCATTCGAAACGGACTACGTCCCAGAGGCAAAACCGCTGCAAAGCGATGAACAGCCATTCGAAATGGACTTCGTACCACAGGTCAACACATCTCCGTCGCTCACCATCGACTTGGATTCTGTGGACAGCAATGACAATATCGTCGACTTCGATGTTGATGGGGGAAGAGAGCTTCCAAATAACTCCGACATATTTGTAGCTAATGCAACCTCCAATGGTAAGACGATCTAGTTTACACTGGCGGATTTAAGGGCGAGGGGGCACAATCGACCCGCGCCTCTTTTAAACCTTAAAAGCCAACTGGCATATACCTTAATTACAAAACAACATAAGAAATGCCCCCCCCCCCCCCAAATTTTCTACTCAAAAGGCACCTGGAAATTTTCTTTTCTTTTCTTGGATGTTTTTCGAAAATTACGCCCCCTTTACCCAGGCCTGGATGTTGATATTAGCTTGGTCAGTCCGTTTTCGTAATTGAGGGATGGGGTAAACACATTGAATGAAACCATGTATTTAATCCCGTGTGCCTAATTATGATTTTTCGTTAATTGGCAACTGCCCCAATGACCCCGGAAACATGTTGCTAAAATTCTTCTTAATACACTTTTTTTTAAATCAACGAATGCTTCGAATTCGTTGGTACCAGTTTGTTCAAGTGCCAGCATTTTGTATATCAGTTCAAACAGCCGTTAAAATTTTGTGTAATATAACATTTTCGAACATTTATATCAGAAATGATTGGCAAACTAGTGACCCCGGGGAAACGAGGTCAACGAGTCACCAAACTATATCAACCATATGATTTTTCTTGAAATCATGTTTGTTCGACAGTATGGTAACCAATTGGCTGAAGAATAAAAATCAGGAAATGACGCGAACCCGTTGTTGACATCTGCGACATGAACACACCTGAGTTTTTCCCCATCCTTGGTTTTCCCCATCAAACCGTATATGCGTCATGTTTACATGGTTCCTGGATTTCCGAGGAAATGTAAAAAATAAAATGTGCATTTGGGCAGGCTGTATCTTGCTCATTGCTCAATAGATCTTTCAAATCATTATACCTTATTTATGCCTTGTCTTAACTAGGATACTACTCAATCAGGATGCAACGAGACGGTTCGTGGTTCATTCAAGCCATCTCAGAGATCTTCCTCGAGTACGCACACGTCGATGATCTCAATGAACTCATGAGGAAGGTGAGACAGCTTTACGTCATACCCTGCAGTCACACCAACCGACATCACACCGAACAAACATTATATTACACTGAAAGGCCAAGGATCGCTCGGTTTGTAATCGGTTGGGCGGTGTGACTGAGGTATTACGGACCTGATTACGGATAAAGTGTGTAGGAGATGTTAGGAGTAGATGGTTTTTGGAATTTAGCACAGCTACCACGTAACTGTCCCCACCCCATCTCTGATTAGTAATTCCAGACAACAATAAACACTGTTACAAGTACTCATCATCAGGCCTGGGGCGTCGATCCGTTTGTTTCGGGTGGGGAGGGGGTGGGCAAGACAGACTAACGTAACGATGTTGAATTTACGCTTGGAGCTCGCGGCGAAATTGAAGTCTGATCGTGTAATACTTTAAATTTTGTATTTCATTGTTGGGAAGGTTTCATTTCCCGAGTTTAGCAGTTATTCCTGTTATTCCATTTGTACAACTCCGGATTTATTGGGAGGGGAAAAGATATGTCCCCCCCCCCCCCCCCAGTATTGACGCCCTGCCCATCATGCCCAAATTGCCCATAAGACAACTAACCCCGTAACCCCGAGTGGCATAGTCCCCAGAATGCGGCTCATTTTATTATCTGACGTAATTTCCTGGTTCTATCAGTGTCTACTTATCTTACCGTTTTGTTAATAATGGAACCTCTTTGATAATCCAACTTTTAGATTAGCTCTTAACATGTTGCATTACTGACACAATTATGTCCTGAACTCCCTGAAAGGAAATCAAATGAAATTATTAGTCATATATTTCGTGAAGCTTTTACATCATGTGCTTAACGTTCATATTGTTCCGATTATGATGATCCATATAGGGTTCTCACCTCATTTGGAATTATGCCTTTGTGAAATATGTAAGAAATGTATTATGTAGTAAAAGAAATGGATCTATTTTCGTTTACCTCTTTATAATTAAGTAAATGTTGTTGTTGTTTTTTTCTTTAGCTCAAAGGACTGGAAAGGCCAAGAGCAGTGTTACTAATACGCACAAAATTATAATAGCTCCCTGCATGTATCCTTCTTGAGTTAAAATATGTATACCGAATATTCGGCAAATAACCATTAAAAATCACCTTATTCTAGAATTATCCACGTGTGACGTCCTGTAAGGTGCATTGACGCCTTCAGATTTAACTTCTCATACATTTCCCCCTTCACAACAGGTAACCTGCTTTGTGACGGAGAGGTGTCGGTCACAGTTCCCGGACAGGGCAACCAACCGTCCATTCGAGGTGCGTCAAACTCCTGCTTACGAGAGTCAAGGGATGAGGAGACGGTTCTTCTTTCTCCCCAAGTATCCCAGAAGTGATGCTGTAGCATAATGTACTTTTTTTTTTGGGGGGGGGGGGGGGGGGCTTCTCAATGAATGAGAAAAAAAAGTATCACCGTTGCTAACTGGTACAAGAAACGTTCCTGTATGTGTATAATAGTGAAAACTTGCTTAGTATCGTCTTCGCTTAACAGACATGATGATTTAACAATCAGGTAATGTGAATTAACCCTCCAAACGGCAGACTTCTTTTGGAATAGTAAACAAGTATTTTTTTTTTTAATTAAATGGAAGTTTTCTATCATTTATTTAAGTTGCCAATTCATGTTTGATATACATTGATTAAGAAATATAACATAGCAATATAATCTCCCTAGTGTGACCAGCAGTGGTGCGTTTAGGCATCTACAAAGATGATACAACTATTTTTCAATCGAGATGAGGCGTAGCCAAAAATAAAGTGTTGGGAGGTAATGGGTAACTGTCTACTCCTTTCCTTTATTACTGCCCTGAGAGTGACAAAGTCATAATTTTCCCATTTACATGATTCCATCCAGTAGTACAGGAATGACTTGCACATTTTTGTGATACCACCGCTCCTTCTCATCTGCACGTTCACCGCAGTATATTCCTTGAACATAAAGCCTAATTATTGACCAAATTTGTAATAATTCATGTAATTTCTTAGTTCAACGTTTTCAGTTATTATTCTTCCTGCAATGCTTGAAGTGATAATCCACGATCGGTTCTGTATACGTTGTACATGTATTTCTATGTGAGGAAAATCTAGCATGTCTTAAGTGATCTGATTCATATTGAGATTTCGTATTCTTGTCTTTTGTTGCTTTCCGAATCTTTGATTTTGTAAGCGCTATATGGTACATTTTGTTATCCGCTATAATTTATTATTATATTTATATATTTATTTATTATATACTACGTATATACCTATACCTTTAGGA
Organism: Heliocidaris erythrogramma; assembly: GCA_025617745.1. NCBI lineage: Eukaryota > Metazoa > Echinodermata > Echinoidea > Camarodonta > Echinometridae > Heliocidaris > Heliocidaris erythrogramma. Next base: position 25,811,235 of record CM046856.1, read on the forward strand.
TATTGTCTGTTATGATTATATTTACTGCTTTATGTCATTCTCCTGGTAGCATGCAGTATTGTGAGTATAATTATTAAGTTTTACATTGTTGTAACTCCAGTGCACACGACTTGTCTATATTATACAACCATGGAAAAATTATTAGACCAGGGCCCTCTTGCATAAAAAGTTGCGATTAAACTTTTAAAATTTTAAACGCAAGTCCAAATACACGATCCTGATTGTTTGAAATCAAGTTGCGTTTAATCGCAACTTTTATGCAAGAAGGCCCAAGAATGGTTACTGATAGTTTTATTTTTGTGGGAAGAAGGAAATAAAATATCATAAAAGCAAGGTATAAATAATTACTGGAATTCGGTATTCATTCTATGAAATACAAAGACAAATCATTCTTATAATTTTGTTTGCATAATTATTATAGTACCCTTATTACAGAAGCTTGGTCTAATAAGGTTTCCAGGGCTGTATTATATTTAGGGTGTTGGACAAATACTTACATGTACATAATGTGATATCATTCAATAATCATTGGGAGAAATACGCCAATCTCTTCTGAAAAGGATATTTGCATACAATTGTTGATCATGGAGGTTCCCTTGTCTGTTTCTGCGGTTACTTCAAACCACATCTAGTATGCAAAGTATTGTTGGTGTTATTATTTCTAAATTATTATCATTATTACTATTATCATTATTATATTATTATTATTACCACTATTATCATTATTATTTCTATTATTATTACTACTACTGTTATTATTATTACTATTGTTATAATTATTAATATCAATATAGTTAAGTATGGGTAGAAATATACTGGTAAATGTTTGCCATATTCCCATAAGATTGTTCCAAAGTAGCTGAATTATGGAATAATCGTGATCCCCTCCCTTGAAAATTCGACCACGTCCTACAATTTCAAAGCCCAAAGCAAGCTTTACCTTGTTCTTATTAACTATATGTACATAGCTTTTGTTCTTCTGTATTTTATTCATTATTATTGCAATTTGTATTATACTGTATTGTATATTTTTTGTATGTAACTTTTATTATCATAAGTTTGCTTTTAATCACTTAATTGTAGGTTATGTTATGGGTCAAATTATGAAGCTCAAGTCACTGATTTGTTACAGGGTGCCTACATTTCTTGATGTACATTTATTTGGTCATATGAAATAATAAATTGAAATATGAATTGAATATATAAATTAAATCACATTGCTGCTTAACTTTAAAAAAAAACAAAACCAAGCATGTCTATCCCTTACCCTTCCACCACTATCAGTTAAGTATCTTCCTTTATTTTCCTCTTTGTTTAACTACCCATCTCTTCTCGCTGTTTACTTTCTCTCTCTCTCTCCGCCTTCCCATATGTTTATTTATTTTATTTATTTATTTAGTCTTTTTACCCAGGGTAGCTTCATCAGCGGTTTAACCCTATTCCTACTGGGGGGGGGGGTCAATTTGACCCCCCCCCCCCCCCCTCGACATTTTGCGCGATAATTCTGCAACGCGCCAAGATTTTGCCACGCCATTTCATGACTTTTTTCTTTGAAGTCTCCCGCATATTTTGAGACCAAATTTGCGATGTCCGGGTAGACCGTTCCGAAATTACATAATGTTTTGTACATGCACGTCGGCACCCAAAACAGCTCAAATTTGTGATTTTGTGTGCAAATCCAATGCAAATTCTGTTTTGGGGTTAAATTGATATTAATTAGATTATTTCAAATTTAAATCATTGAAATTAATTTATTCTAATGTAAATAAGCTTGAAAAACTGTCCCCAACAAATTTCGGCAAAAAACAATAGAAAACAAAAGATCGAAAAAACAATAAAATACATAAGAAATTAGCAAAACAATAAAAAACATAAGAAATTAATTTTGATTGTGGATTTTTTTTGCAAGGAAATTGTTCAATGTGTCTTGAGGAATACTGACACAAAAAATTAGCGTTCTTTCAGCCTTTTTTATGGAGTTACAGGCAAAAACATAAATTCATGCATAAATTTGCATAATTAATTAATTAAAACTAGAAAATCAATAATTTTCTTAAATTTAACTTTATAATCTTGTAGCTTACATCCGGCTCTATGTTCAGGCAAAATTTCGCGGCAATCGCGCGATCAGCGGCCGAGATCTGAAGGGGGGGTCAGATTGACCCCCCCCCCCCCCCCCAGTAAAAACAGGGGGTCAAATAGCCCAGTTGGAATAGGGTTAACACTTGTTTTACACGAGTCACCTCTCCAATTACATGTATGCCTTGGGTGCATTTAGGAGTAGGAATCCAAAAAACCAAATGCAAATCACTTGCTTCCTATGATACCGTTAGATAAAATAGACTAGAATTTAATTCGTCATGAGGACGAATTAGGTGGTCTGTCTTTCAATTTGTATGATCATGATTGTAATCAGGATGATCACAATAATGGGGAATACTAAACTGAAGATAGGAAGTCAAGAATGCCATGAATAGAGATGCTTCTTACGGTCATTGTAAAATGATTATGGTGATGATGATAATGGTGATGATTATGATGATGGTTATAATAATAGCGATGATGATCATGACGGTGATGATAATAATGATGATGATGTTGATGATGTTGATGATGTTGATGACAAAAATTTGAAGAAAATTGATCTAGTTGATTTTGAGATATTGTGTTCACAAGAAAGTGGTGGAAAAATAAAAGACAAATAAAAAAGAAAATTCTGACGAAAATGAAAGGTGGTCTGGTCTGGTCTGTTGACAGACCACCTAATAATTTCAGGATTTGTATTTGAATTTCACTTCTCTGATACATTTGATTTTGTCCAATGCAACTACACAGAAACACATTCATCTCCACTCTCTCTCTGTCTCTCCATCTCCATGTGTGTGTGTGTGTGTGTGTGTATATATATATATAAACCGCACAACAAGGGTCCCAAGTCCTTGTGTTGCCATAAAGCCATTATGGTAATAGCCGGGAGGGCCCATTGTTATACATAATTTGTATATATATATATATATATATATATATATATATACTCTTTGGAAGTACTCAATATTTCAACTTTCGTATATATATATATATATATATATATACAAAGCTTCACATACATATTTCACTTTGTTCATTACCCTGAGGAAGATCCGTGAGGATCGAAAATTTGGTGAAAATAAATATAAAAGTTGGAATTCAATGCATTACCAATGTCTTCTCTGGAATTCATTAATTGTATCTCTCTCTCTCTATATATATATATATATAAATCTCTAGATCCATCTATAAGGCGAATTCTCTTTATATAGGCCTATTGTTCCAATTCGCCTTTCCGCAGGCTCCGACTCGCCTTAAAGTCGAATTTCTTTTGTGACGGAATAAACCGCATTGTTACGATTCGCCCTTTCGTAGAATATAAGGGTATATATATATGTAACATGTACACGTATTCACGAGGTGGAGATGCATCATTTGCCAATAAAAGTTTATTATCCAAATTTTCGGAACGATCCAACGTTCCTTCTTCAGGGAAACGGATTATAACAAAATATGATGCATCTCCACCTCCTTTTCCTTCTACATGTATTACTATACCAATAAGTGGACTTTACAACGTTATGTACATGTATTTATGTATATACATCTCTCTTTCTCTCTCAAATACACACTCCAAGCTTGCTACCATATCTTCCTATAAATGAAAGCCAATCACAAAAGTAATCCATAGTCTGGAACCAATATTAAAACAATGATTTTATTCTATCTATATATTTACAATCCACATTAATGGGATACATACATAAATATCACATTGACAACATTTGCAGATGCAGATGTGTGATTACTGCAATCAGGAATGCACATAGGAGTAAGGATGAAAAGCATACTGTTCACCATGCTTTAATCAAAGGGCCTTCCAATATCGGAACTAACAAATATGATGAGTGGCAATACAATTTGGCCCGAATTCACCGAGGAGGTTTGGTTTAAAGCATGGTTTAAACCCCCTCCTGGGTTTCTTAAGCGTATGTGCACACGGAATCCGATCCAATCATATATTTCCTTTGAGCGTGCGCATGGGCAATGTGCGCTTATGTGCGCTTATTTTAGTACGTTTACGGAGGTTTAAACCTTAGCCATGGTTTAAACCTCCTTTGTGAATTCGGGCCTTTGTGTTTCAAAGGGGTAATAAGAAGAAATTCCTGGACTGATGCTGATTCATTATCCCATAGCTACTACATTCATGTACTTAGTAGATGAAATTATGGTGTATCCTCGATGTTGCAACGGTTTACAAGTTTGTTCCTCCAAAAAGGTGTCATTCTTCATGTACAAATTCATTATACGCAACATAACGACCAATAAGTCGGAAATTTGGGTTTTTTAAATTTCAGCACAGTTTGAAAGCTTAGATTCTAAGCTTTAAATTGATATATAACTTGTCTTTTATAAACTAAGCAAACCCTTGTAAATTACAATGAGAATGTCAGAGTGTCAGACAGGCTAATGACCAAAACAATAAAGAAAACAGGCTCTAAAAGAAGAGTGATCATTTAAGAGCGCCTAATCTGTGTCCTATTGTTTGTCGAGTCAAAACTCCCTAGCGTACTCTGTGAATTACTAATTGGATTGGGTTGAAACTTTCCACACCTTTAGAATAGATACATTTCTTTGTTTCTTTACATTTTGAATATCAGACAGTGCATATTATTTTAACTATATCATAAAAGCCATGTGAAGTACGATCCCAGCAAGCTGACACACGACGTTTGAATGTCCAGGAAAAATGGTTATTTTGAATGAGAGTAAAAGCATATTTCAACATGGTATTTAGTAACTTCCCCCAAATTTTGTCAGATGGTAGATTTATATATTAACTTTCAGGAAATACAAAAAACTGGAAATAAACATTTCCACCCCAAACCACCTTTTTCAGCTGTTTACTCTGAAAACTCCTGTTGCGACTTGTTGGTCGTTTTGTGGTGGAGGGTCACATATTAAGAGGTACATGTACATTGAACGATTTCAAATAACACTTGAATTGCCACTTCTTGTACAGAGTAGGGATGGATCCAAATACACAAAGGTCCCAAATTAATGAAAAAGCCAATGAACAACCCAATGAGTGGAAGAAGGGTGGTCATTTCAGATAAATCCCAACTTTTTACAATAGAGGGCCCCGAGGCATTCATCCAAGGTGGAGAGTCCAATTGATCCAAATTAAACTGGAAGTCCACAATCAGTGACAAAGTCAATGAATGACTTTAAAAGGAAAGCTTGAGTTCTGGGAAAGGTAAAACAAAAATTGTGAGCTTTCTCATTCTTTTTATGTTAGTTTGGACGTTTATCATAGTAGAAATGACCCCTGAAAAGGATTGCTCTTCAAATTGCCCTCACATTTAAATAATGATAGGAACAGATGAAATGTAATATATGCATCTTGGGACCGACTTCTAACATCACAATTTCTGAAAAATTAAACTTCAGGGGGTGGGGGACGAACATTGAGAATTTGTTTTTGAAGATCCGTGAGTTGACTACTAGACCAACAAACATCCTCCTCCTACTGGTGTACATACCGGTAGTCTATATTTCCAAGAATGCAACAAAAGTGCAAAACCTTCCCCGTTCTAAGATTATGAGGATCTCTGCTAAACATAATGGAGTCCGACTCCAATCACCAATTTTAGTTCTTCATGCTAGAAATGATACAAACAATTCCCAAGAATGTCCATATCCAACAGAAAGTGATGATAAACCCATAAACGTACAGTGAAAACTCACTATAACAAGGACCTTGGGACCATGAAAATGACCTTGTTACATCAGAAATGTCCTTAATACATCAGGGTAAATATACAGAAGAACATGAAGAAATAATTTTAATTGTCATAACGAAATGTACGCTTACGGTGCATAAGCTTATTTTGCGCAGGTTAATGCCTGTGCAAAAGTGGCTGCGTACGCGAAATTCATCTGCGCAAACACCAATGAAATGTTGCAATTTGAAATTTGTTATGACAATTAAAATCTTTTCACTAAAATCAAGATAAAATAAATCTCAGAATACCACCCCAGGGACCAACAAAATTACCTTGTTCTATTATCAGGGATCTTGTTATATCAGAGCTCTTTATAATGAGTTTCCATTGTTTGCATTTTATCTGTGGGCCCTGTTTTACTCAGTACTTTGATTCATTATGAGGTTAATTTGACGTTCAACTTTCTTCTTTCATATTCCTGTCTCCCATCTATGCACTTCAGAAAAGAGATTCAATTTTATATTATGAACCTTCCAAACCTACTCTCTTACACATTATGAAGGATAACTTCCTCTTACTCTCATACTCCGCATGATCATTCTGTTCAAAACCTTTTGGCTGTTCTCACGCTGATTTATCAGCATCATATTCCTCCATTTATCTTACCCTTTCTTGAACTTCCCCTTTACATGGCTTGGCCTATTTGCTTTTCGTACCACCTTTATTTTGTTCACCTTCATACTTCCTGTGTCTGGCCGGCCTTCCTTCCTTCCTGTCTTTCCTTTCTGTTCTTTTTCTTACTACTCTCCTTAACTGTCCCACTCTGTATACTTTTCTTCTCCATGACATGTCCATCCGCTCTCCTTCTGTTGATCTTTTGTCCTTTTCAGTTCTACCACCATGCGAATCCTTCTTTCACTCCAACACACCATCAGTCCATCACTTTCCCTAACTTTGTCATTTCCTCACGACGTTGTGCTTGGGCATCTTGAACTTTGTCATGGGTTGACCTCCGACCCCGCATGTGCCGACCCCCACTTTTCCATCAGTGACATCGGGAGAAGCAAAGATGCTCTTCTTGGTAAAGCCCTTCTTTCCTTTTGTTGCCTGTAACAGAGAGAGTGGTGAAAACTGGTTATAAGGTGAAATATAATTTGTGGGATATTTTTGCTATTCAAATCATATTAACAATTTGACAATGACTACTCTTGAAATGCTCTCATATTTCAAATACAGTTGAAACAATTCATAACAACCCGTTGCTTTTTCATAAAGTAAACCCTGCTTATATACCCGAGGGTTCTCATACCTGATCTGTAACAATTGTAGACCAATCATTTAGACACTTACCTTGCTGCTGAAGTTGAGCCATGATTTCTTCTGGTCTTCATGTAGCTGTTCCTGTTGTTTCATCCTATCTGCCTTCTTCTGCTGCTTCTTCTTCTTGTACTCCCTCTGTTTGGCAAGCAACTGTTTCCTTTGGGTTGAAAAGATAAAAATAATTATAGTAATGATGACGATAATCATAATAAGCAATCAGGGCCGTGTAACATAAAGCGTTAGATTGATCGTACGATTGATTTTTACCATCAATCTCATTGACTACAATGTACAATCAATCGCAAGATCAATTTCAAGCTTTATATTTCAGAGCCCAGATATGATAATAGTAATAACAATAATAGTGGGTTTATGTATAGCGCACATGTCTGTCAGACTTGACACTCCTGGCGCTCCACAATTGTTACCCTGGCTTTAGCATGGCTGCTCTTACGGCGCTCTAGCATTTCAAGGAATTCCTGCCAGATACCCATTTACCTCACCTGGGTCAAGTGTGGCAAATGTAGATTAATGTCTTGCCAAATGACACTAGTGCTGGCCCAATGATTCCAACCCAGTGCCTTGTGGTTCACTGTCCGGGGACTTATTGACTATACCACAACAGCTCTACAACTCTTATCGTTTTACAGTACAACTTCATCACAGCATTTAGACTACATGTACCATAACATACATTATAATTACAAATAAGTGTACCACTTCATGTTAGTCGAGAAAACCACATTAGTTGGAATTCCTGCCAGATACCCATTTACCTCACCTGGGTCAAGTGTGGCAAATGCAGATCAATTGATGTCTTGCAAAAAGACACTAGTGCTGGCCCAGTGATTCCAACCCAGTGCCTTGTGGTTCACAGTCCGGGGACTTATCCACTAGACCACAGCACCTCTATAACCCTATCATTTTACAGTACAACTTCATGACAGCAAGCACACTACATGTACCATAACATACATTATTTTACAAATAAGTCTACCACTAGTTGGAGTAAATGTACCATTAGGCTTCAGGACTATCTAAAATGTTGTATTCTCTGACAAACAAATTTAGAAGGTGACTTAATTACCATGTTTGCACAATGTCACACTTACTTTGAAAAGGCTGAGTCTGCTGATGGAGGTTTTATATTAGATTTGTAGTCAGCTGGTATATCTTTCAATTTGGACAACTGAAAAAAAAGTAAAGGCATTATTATAAAAAAATAAATAACAAACACACAAACACAAGATCAAAGGTCTTGGCAGACTTCAAATTTATGCATGGCTTTAACGAACATATGATGCACATGTCATTATAGTTTGTACAAATTACAGAAGATCTCATCATTCCAGTGATTTGTAGGGCTTAAACATACTATTTAAAATAAAAATTGACACATTTAGTCCCAAGTGTTTCACCCAGCATTTTGCGTGTGCTTTTGTGAAAAAAGAATGTGAAAAAGACCCAAACATTTAAAAAAATCTTCTTCAAACACATTCTGTGATAATCATTTTGCTTAAACTTTAGGGTAAGACTTAAACATGTATAAAACAAATAAGATATTTATCTCTAAAAAATAGCAAATAAAAGCAAAATTAACAATTCTCTTTTTCTACCAGTAAGATTCAGTAATCCAAATAAAAATAATCCATTCAATCATTTTCCACGAGCTGTGATGACAAGCCTCTTGTAGCATCTTCTATTGCAATATTGCATACCGTACCTGTTTCACCTCCACATTTTCATAGACATCAAAGATAACAGTGGCTGTAATTTCATCATGTATCTTGTCTATTGTTGCAGGGTAATACCTACATGTAAGAAAGATCAACACAAACACATACAATGAGAAAATACTGAGAAAAAGAATTTACATTAGGAGGTAGTAGTAATAATATGACGTGGTAATAATGCATGTAGCTATGTGTACATGTAAAGTACTGATATACAATAAACTAATTAAATATTAACGTATGAACTGAAGTCTAAATCTTAGGGATACTTTCACTCTGTATTTTTATAGTGAAATAAAAACGAATTAAATGATTTTAGATCCTCTGAGGTAAATATCAGATTGTGCAATATCTTTTTATAATGAAAGACAATAACTTAATCGGTATACTTTCGTCATGATAATAAAGACATCCCAAATGGTCAAGGTTACATGTAATTACAGCATGACAATTCAGTACACATTTAAGTAAACGGAGCCGACAAATAGCAAAAGCCGGTCCAGGTTGATCCTTTTCAATATATCGGTATAATTTATCTTTGTCGCCACTCACTGTTGTTCCTTGCTCCAACAAGCCAAGCACCTGTCTCCAACGTTCCATGGATGCGAAACCTCAGGAACGTCTTCTACATCTGGTTCAGCCGACGTACTGGCACCTTGCGATGCTTGGAAGAGGTCTGATGTGAGTTCTATCACTTCCTATTGTCAAAACGAGGTGATATACATGTAAGTCAGGCTGTGAAATGTCCATGATCCAACTATTTAGAGGATAGTGGTAATATCAGTAAAAATCCATGAATTGTCAAAATTCTTGAACAATACATTGACAGGCCATACACTATCTGAAGGACATTACACAGCCATAGATCACAGACAAGTCTTACAGTTTTCTATTCGACAGTAGAAATGTTACGTGCTTAAAAAGCTAGTCCCAGATTACTTGCAGGCTCGAACTGAAAGGCTGATGGTAACCATTCCAAACCTCGATCAGAAACACTTTTTTGCAACATTAATTTTCATATCTTATCCCAAAAGCCTTTTCTTTTAGTTTTGTTATAGTGGTACTGTGTATTGTCTGTGGTAGCCAGCTTGGTTGATAGATTGTCATGAATTTTACAGAACAAGAATAAGCCTCTTACATATGATCAGAGGAGCCTTATCAAATTTCAAGTCATATCTTCATAATGGTGGCAAATCACACAATAAACCCCTTCCTCTTCTAAAGTAAATTGGAAATTTCTAACTCTGTTTTTATTAAAACTAGCAGAAGCAGCCCATGGACATCCACGGACACTAGCTGCGTTTATGACAAATCAGCAAGGTGTACATGTATATTTGCGACAATATATTTAACATAAGAAAAACAACAAACAAATGAACATACCTCGGTATGGCATTGTTTTTTTCCGGGTAAACTGGTAGGTCTATTACCAAGAAATATACGCTATTCATCCAAACCTTGCATGAGTAGAAAATACCTTATCATCTTGATGGAGACTGAATTACGATTGTTAGCGCTGAATTGCGAATGGCCCCAGTAGTTATTCATTTTATGGCGGACGACCTCATACAAAAACACCCCAAAACGCCCAATGCGCTATATAAATGTAAAGGTACAGTATACTATTATTATTATTATTATTAAGCTGACAATGTTAGAGACTACTAAAACGCAAAATACTATTAGGATTGAATTTTTCATGGTATGCTCTGCACTTAAATTCTCTGTTCAGCCATAGAACTGAATTGTAAACCTACCTCTAAATCATGTTTCAGCTTCAGAAGCTCTTCATTCTCTGAATCATTGGTCAAGGCAGCTTCCACCTAATCACAGCAAAGGAAGAGAAAAAAGACAAGGCTATAAGTGTGAATCTTGAGCTGATATGAAATACATGTACTTGTACATAATACTAATGAGTAATGACAAATGAATAAGATTCCTAGTTTATTTGTTCCAACCAACTTTCTTTTCTCAAAATCCTCCCTCTTTCAATAAGAACCATCTGAAGACTTATAAAAAATAAATTTTATTAAAAATTGTCTAAACAGTAGAGTTTGATACTTGCTTAGAATTTTGGTTAACTTGTTCTAGTTTAAAAAATGCAGATATTTTAGAGTCAACTTTAGATGAGTTATCTTCCACCTTCACAGGTGAATCAGAAATTAGAAAATCAAGCAAAGAACAAATTTGTTTTGAAATACTGTCCACCTGGCTTTATTAAAAATGTTAGGCAAAATAAAGTTGAAATCAAGATATCTTATCAAGGCCCAGTGAATAAAAAAAAGGGGGGGGGGGCAAGAACGTGAGGAGATGTTACATCTGGGAAAGAGTGATTGAGGCAGGTAATTCAGGTGCAGACTATTCTTGAGTAAGAGTTTTCATGGCTCTATTATGGAACAAGTCCCCAAGACTCCCCAGTAGCGACTTATCATATGCGACCCATCACGTCAAAATGAGACAGAAGTCGCATTTTGTGAAATTTCATTTTATTATTGATTATTATTCTACGTTTCATAAGCTTTAATGTGGTATATGGTTCAACTCTAGAGAGTGAGTATTAGTGGAGATAATTGCATTTGAAACTTGAGTAAAGTAGGACTGTGGTAAAGTATTTCTTCCAAAGTTTGACTTTCGTTTTGCTGACATGCAGCATTTTCTGTTTGTAATGTCAACTAGATTTGGATAAAACCCTTACATGTAGCAACCGTTTATTAATTCTAATAAAAACGAGTCCTTATGTTTCTTTAGGATCTAATCTCATGAAAACATGAATTTTAATTCATTTAAGCCATGAATTCTAACGCTTTAAGGGGTAGCAAATCAAGTAGTTTCACCGCACTGAAAGAGCTTCCCGCATCAAGTTCGTGCTTTTTCGTTGAGCCTTTCCTACGCCGGTATGCTTTGTTTGATTAACGTACAATGTAGCTATTCTTTTCGCCATGTTATAAAGAGGTAGAGAATTCGCCCCTTCAAAGAACAAGGATTAAGTCACCTCCAGCAAGAGACGATTGATTTTCTCTCTCTCTCTCTTTGTCCTAAATCACACGCTTGTTTCATAATCTCTGCACAGGTACTTTTCTTTCTGGTTAAAAGGCCAATTTATTTTCTTTTCGGCTTTTAAAAGGTAACACGAGCAATATCTGATCTTAATCGAGACGGCACGAGCAAGATCGAGCATAAAGTACATGCACTTGTTGCAAATTTTTTTACAGAGATCACGTGACTGCCAACGTCCAATGAACAAAGCCACGCGTCGCTATGGGCGGAGCCTAGCGGATTGCTTTCTTTTCGCGCTGGCATGTGCCAGCTGTCCGAAAAAATATGAGAGTTGACCAACAAATTTAAAAAAAAACAGTGCGCGCTGTCGGCGACGTATAGTTTCAATTATATATCGCGCGCGGTCGCACGCAGGCGCCATTTTTAATAGATATAAAATGGCGGCTGCATGCGACCGTGCACGATATATATTTGAAACTATACGTCGCCGACAGCGCGCGCCGTTTTTTTTTTGACTGCATGACAAGAGGAGGTGGTGAGTTCTCAGCAATTTCTCGGAATTCTCGGAAATTTCTAATGATCTTTTTTTGGATTTTTGGGTAAAAATATGTACGATCAAAAAGACATTCTAAATCTAATTCCAAACGTTTCCCCAGGAGGAAACGCTGTGGGAAATGGCCTGTTGGTCGCGGGAGTTATCAGAAAAGTGTTATTTCGGGGCATTTTCATGTCCTGCTAACCCGTGCACAATTAGATTGCTGCCTGCTGGGGATAAACGCCTGGTTTCGTGATGTAAAAGGCCAATTTTTTTTTTTTTACACTCACGAAGCTAATCCTGGTTACGCCTACCGCCAATGACCGCCAACCGGTATGGTATTCCGGTAATTAATTCATATTTAATTGACTGTCAGTGTCACCATGATGAGGCATGATTGAATGAGTAACAACTCACACATGCACATTCATTGATTCTGATTTCTGTTTCATTCCATCATGTGTCCGTCATGTCCTTGACATCCTCTTTCTGATAATCAAGTCCAAATCATAATTATGAAGACATTGACAATGACAGGCAGTCACACAAACAACGAAATTTTATTTTTAAAAATCCCATTCAAAAACTGGACCAGTCAAGAGTCAGTCACTACGGTACCTTACTGCGGCAGCCCGAACACGTACTGCGATCAGCAGTCCTTTGATTGCTTGGATGTCTCTTAATTACAAGGTCGTTTGTCAAAATGATAGCAATGAAACATGACATTAGTTGATTTTAGGCTACGTTAGGCAAGTTTACAAAACTTTCTGATTGACTGTCGTCTTTCTTTTCAATGAGGATGATACAAAAAAGGCATACTTATCTCCAAAAAGCCTGTACTAAAAGCTTCCGTACACGTCTGTGTTTTGCTTGCAATGCGCATGCGTCAGCAGCTCCAATATATTAAATACAGACAAGAAGGGAGGATTATGAATATTCATTAAACGAGTGGGCTCGAGCGTAAGCGAGAGCGCTTGTGATCGGCGGATCACAGTGGATATATGAATATTCATTATTCCTGTGACGAAAACTATGGCATCAGTGTAATAAATATTCATAGGCGCATGCGCAAGTGCCTATTTTTGTTTCTGCTTCAACAACATGGCGAATGGGACTGATTTTGAATAAGAGTAAAAAGTGACATTCATCGATTCTACACATTTTTTAGGAAAAGCTGATTTTCGGAAGGTCTGTTTAGGTAAGTGGCATCGTATGATACTTTAATTCCAAAAAATAGCTTATATGGCCATATTTTCAATGGTCGTTTGAACATTGGTAAATTGTGAGACCCACCGAATCGTACTGGTTTCACTCAGGACGCTGACACTTCGTGGCAGCGTCCCGGGTCTATACGGTTAGCCAGGATTGGCTTCGTGAATGTAAAAAAAAAAAAAATTGGCTATACGCCTTCTACATCACGAAGCCAGGCGTTCTTACCCAGCAATCTAATTGCGCACGGGTTAGCAGGACTGGAAAATGCCCTGAAATAACACTTTTCTGTCTTCTGATAACTCCCCCGACCGACAGCTCCTTCACCACAGGCACAGCGTTTCCTCCTAGGAAAACGTTTAGAAAATTAGTAGGCCTATGTCTTTTTGATCGTACGTATTTTTACAAAAAAATCCAAAAAAGATTTCTGGAATGTTGACTGGACTAAGAGTTATGATGAAGCCAAAGGAATAGATGTGATCTACTTAGATTTTCGGAAGGCTTTCGATACAGTGCCCCATCAGAGACTTTTGTACAAGCTTAAACATAATGGTATCAATGGAAACATTTTAAATTGGATTGAATGTTTCTTAACTGGACGGAGACAGAGAGTAGTTCTTAGAAATGGTACATCAAAATGGAGATCTGTGACGAGTGGCGTGCCCCAGGGGTCTATCCTCGGACCACTCCTCTTTCTCTTTTTTTGTAAATGACATTCCCGATAAGTATTATCTACTGTTAAGATGTTTGCAGATGATACTAAGGATCTACATGTACAGTGAGGTAACTTCGAAGAATGATTGAGACATTCTTCAATCTGATTTAAATGCACTTGCTGCGTGGTCAAAACTGTGGTTATTGGAATTCAATGCTGAGAAATGTGTAGTTATACGCATAATAATAATAATACATAATACATGACATTTATATAGCGCTAATTGCAACAACCTCTAAGCGCTTATAGAGTGATAGTAAGAGAGAGATACCAGAACAATTACACATACTGAGAAACTACAAAGAACAAAATATAACAAGATACATGTACACATTATGAATAAACAGATTTGAACAGATGGGTTTTTAACATTGTTCTAAAAATGTTCACATTGTCGGCTTTACGAATTTGGTGCGGTAAGTTGTTCCAGAGTGATGACAGTAGGCTTTAGAAGAAATCTTTGGAATTTGAAGGAGAGACTGATTGGAAGAACGGAGAGTACGTGCCGGAACATAATGATGTAGGAGACCAGATACATGTAGGTAAGTAGGAGAGAGTCCATTATAAGATTTATAGGTGAGGAGGTTGATTTTGTATGCGATGCGTGCGGTTATAGGTAGCCAGTGCAGTTTCTGAAGAATTGGTGAAATATGTTGAGAAGGGGGGACACGGAATATGAGACGGGCAGCTATATTTTGAACACGTTGAAGTTTGGCAAGGTCTTTAGCAGGGAGTCCATAAAGAAGAGAGTTGCAGGAGTCGAGCCTTGACGTGACGGAGGCATGAACTAACCGGGTGGTAGTAGCATAATCAAGGTAGCGACGAATTTTACTTATTTTCCTGATGGCCATTAGAGAAGTTTTACAGACATGGTCAACATGTTTTCTCATATTAAGAGAAGAATCCATGAAGACTCCAAGATTTTTGGAAACTGGAGAAGGCGTGATCATATTATGTCCAATTTGGAAGTTGGGAAGTGGTAGAGAAGTGGGAAATCGAGAACCAAAGAAGATTATATCGGTTTTAGAGTCGTTTAAAACAAGCTTATTATGTACTGCCCATGATTTGATATCCTTTATACAAGCTTCTATTTTGGAGACAGCAGATGATCGGTCAGTAGGGTCAAAGGTAATGTAGAGTTGCGTGTCATCAGCGTATGCTACAGAAGAAACACCATGGGCTGATATGAGATCTTGCAAAGGAGCGCTGAACATGATGAATTCTAATGGCCCAGCAACAGAGCCCTGGGGAACGCCACACCAGACGTGATGACAATCAGACTTAACATTGTCAATAAGGACGGATTGCTTGCGATTGTTCAGGTAAGAAGAGAACCATTTAAGAGCTGTGCCCTTTATGCCATAGCAAGAGGAAAGGCGATGACGGAGATGTATATGATCAATTGTATCGAAGGCGGCTGAGAAATCTAAAAGTTCCAGCACAGCTTCTTTTCGCTGGTCCAGGGCTGCTATGCAGTACCAGTATACCCTGAATGGTATCAATTTACAGAAAGTGACAAATCAAAAGGACTTGGGAATATTGATGAGTAATAACCTCACCCCTACAAAGCATATCGATGAACTTGTGAAAAAGGCCCATCGGAAGATTGCTATGTTCCGACGCTGTTTTACTGCACTTGATGAAAATAAAGTCACCATATTATATCAGTCCATAATTCGTCCAGCATTGGAGTATGCATCATCAGTACGGAGCCCACTTACTAAGAAGAATATTGAGAAGTTAGAAAGGGTACAGGCCAAGTGCTTGCGTCTTGGTAATATAAGAGAATCCCATCAGAATCTTTGGAGAAGAGGAGAACTATGGCAGATCTTACCTTAAATGGCCCGTTTCACGGTTAGGCGCCACTTTTCATTTTTTGTAGGTTTGGGTCTCCTACACAGAATAAGAGCGGATTAATGAAATGATATGATATGCATATGTTAGACCCCTATGGGTTTTACCTCCCATAGCATAACGAAAATCCAACTCCCAAGCATTTGTGCACAGTAGGGTGAGATGTGCCCAAATTGGACCTACCTGATGTCAACCTGGCAAACATACCTTTTTTGAAAACTGTGCCACTCCTAAACATACTCAGCTCTCACCTAACTGAAGCAATATATGTTTGGTTGATGAGTGGTTCTAATATATCATATTAGTGTTGAAAATTTTTGAATCCTTTTTTATACATTTTTTTCATTCCAAAATTCACTTGGTGGATGTGACAGTGTCCGTTCACATTTAAGCATCTACTTATAAGGGTCATGCACATTAGAAACTTTAAGGGATGTCTCATAAAAATGTTGTCTGAGTACACTTTTGGTTTGCTCGAATAACTGTAGAAAGTTTGGCTGTACCTCACTTCAATGTAATGGTATGTCGATAATTTTAAAACGAAATTAAAATGTCCGTTCACAATTTTGTCACATCCACCAAAATTTTGGAATGCTATTACTTTTTTATGGTTTAGATGATTTCAGATTTTTTGACATAGATTTATGAGAAAAGGTGAGCTACATATCCAATGAAGACAATTAGACATTTCAAACTTAAGTTTTTCTTTTATGTCACAATACATGGTGTCTGTTCACACCTGTCACATCCACCAGTCTATTTTTCCAGAATCACATCAGGATATATATCTCAGTACTTACAAATGTGATCTACTTTAAATCATAGGAAATTTCAGCTTCTGTAATGAGCTGGCAGTTAGAACAAAAAAAGAGATTGCTGTGTAATTAGAAATTTACAAAGGAATGAAAATGCTTAAAGTGGTGTGGCGGATGTGACACTTCCAGATGTGAACGGACATTTTGTACTGTTCACCAAATTATTGGGATAGTTCGGTTTTTCTTTACACAAAATGGCATCTAAATTAAACATTTCTGGTCTTTACCATGTGATAGGAGTGTAATCAGTTTGTTGAACTATACATATCCCTTTATTTTACATAATACATTTTAACACAGTGTGGGTGTAAGATACACTTTCCGTCATACCAGTTAAAGCCAAAATTCAATGTATTTTATTTTAACTTGATACATTTATGACATCTAAAAAGCTATAAATCCATTATTATATTTAACATACTACCATTTCACCTCTCTCTTATAAGATGCTTTAAATACTATCCTGTTGAAATATGTGGCGGATGTGACATTTTTCCATGTGAACAGACACATTGTGTATTCTCCAATTGCTACACTAAGTCCCCAACGACAAGACTTGGAACAGTGCCAAGACTTGGAACAGTGCCAACTAATCGAAGAAAACTTTTGAATTGTCAACTTGGATTGCGGGGTGGGGGAGAAATTAAAAATATATTCATAAGTACTTTTAATCACTATCAATGAAAGAAACTAAGCAAACCAGATAACAGGAATACATTTAAACAAACTGCAATGAACGTTATCACTGTGTGACTTAGAAAATTTTGGAGTAAATAAATGAAACATTATGCCTTTACCTCTGACTAACTATATAGTAGAATCCAGGGAAAGTGATGGGTGAGTGAAAGGTTTCATGTAAGAGCTACATGTAGCTTTTCTGTACTGTGTACCAGTGCAGTATATTCAGAATACATAGCTGCATGGTTGTAAAGTGCAATTTCTAGCTGGGCCATACTACACCTTTTTACACCATTCTTCAGGTAAGCTTGGAACTTTTTTTTCTGAAATATTGATATAATTTGTTTTCTACATCAAGGAAGATAGTACTAATAAAGTTATTTTGCAACTTTGGTGTTTCTAGGTGTAACTAAAGCACAGGATGTTGTGAGACTGAATGTGTTTATTTAGTCTTTATACATGTATATAGGCCTACATGTAGATCTAATAAGTTCCCAAACTCAGGTCTAGAAATTAAAGTATTTATACTTGTAGACCCAACTTGTTTCCTCATTCTAGTCCAAAAGGTACAGGCCATATGGACTTTTAAAATATAAATTATTATTTCATGTTTGTCTTTTTGCCTCTGAAGAAGATTCTGCTAGGATCGAAAGCTCAGGCCCCTTTTGACTACAAATTATTATTTCAATAGAAAATAGTGATTCTAAGTAGCTGGAAGGGTGTTGGAAGGGTTTCGTGTCCTTTGTGATCATGTGCAGGTTTAATTATCATGACATGACAACATGATCTTGTCTAATAAATACTTTCACTTGTAATTGTTAGATAAATTGGCTTCCCTATCATACATTTGGAATTTCAAATCAAGCCTTAGATTTCATAAGAGATGTGAAGAATGTGCATCACAGATGGAAATTTTGCTAAATGTGTCAGTTTTTGACAATACCCCTGCTTTTAAATAGTTTGGTCCAAGAACTCTGGCACCTTTGAACCCTTTGAAGAACCAAATTTCTATTAACTTTCAATGTATTTCATGGTAGTGATAGTGTTTCAATTAATTTTATGATAAAATATATTTGTCACAGACAAAAATGCTCACTCTTAACAGATCACCCTTACCTTCCTGTAATAATGAATTTATGGGTGCCGTTTTCATTTCAGTAATCTGAGAGTCACAAGTTTGGAAATGTCAAAAAAAGTCAAGTGGACTATGAGGCTTCGTGCTCCCCCAGATTCTTCACTTGAGGGAACAACACGGAAACGGTCATCTAATTATCAGGAATATGACAGAGAACGCCAGAAAAAAAGAAGAGATGCACTTAGAAAAGATGATAGCAGAGCAGGTAAACTAAAAAAGAAGATGGAAAGAGAAGCTGCACGAATCCGGCAGCAAAGAAGACGAAAGAAGATTAAAGAGCAAAGGGCTGAGAGTCAAGAAAAGAAACATGATGAGAACACAAAGAAGACAGAACATGAATCTCGACAAGCATACTTCAGAGAATATCGAAGAAAATGGCGAGCTTCAATTTCAAGACAGAAACAGCAGGCCATTAGAGAAAAAGACAGAGAGAGACATAGAAAGAAAAGGCAGAGTATGCATGAGAATACAGAGATAAGACAGGAGAGCAAGATCGATCACGTTGAAGAGGAGTCTCATGATCTGGCCTTACCAAATGATGCACAGTCTGACAACGGGATTGAAATACGTGAACCTGAAGAACCAAACCAAAGCAAAGCAGGGATTCAGACGCGACTGCTTCTGGGCATGTTCAAGTTGAACGAAAGGTCTCACGACAGGCCAGTAACAAGCGGGTGCAAATGGTTCTCCGTGCACTACCAAACTCGCCAAGGAAGTTCATCTCGACATTACAGAGAGTAACAGAGGTGGCAGAGAGTAGCCCTCGTAAACGAAAACTCCTTGCCAAAACACCACCAAACAAGGAATGTAGGATGATGAACCGCCTGTCAGATGGTTTCAGGTCAACCTTGAAAAGCGTCCAGATGTGCAAAAAAAGATCCCAATCTGCAGTGAGAAATGCTGCTATCCACTCAATCACAAAAGCCATTGTCAATCGTGCTCATTCTGTGTCCAAGAAGGCCTTTGCCAAACAGCTAGGACTGAGATACAACACAGTTCTTGGCAAGACTAGAGGAGGAGTTGTCAACCTGGAAATGAAAGTACGCAAGAGGCGCAGAGATGCTATCCAGGAAACCGTAAAAAAATGCATCCATTCATTCTACAGGAGCAGTGAAGTGTCCACACCCAGACCAGAGAAAAAGTTCAAAGGCAGGAGACTGATGTCCATGACGATGAGAAGTGCCTACCAACTCTTTAGGAAGAATTCCACAGTTAAGATCGGCTATGTGAAGTTTGTTGAGTTGAGGCCAGCTGATGTGATGCGCCTCACCAGAAATCACCACTTTGCTTGTGAATGTGCATACTGCATGAACATCAACCTCAAACTAGCTGTTGTTATGAACCATCTACATTCCATCACTGTAGATTCTCCGGAAGCTGGAAACAGAATGAAATCTCTGTTTAAAGATAAGTACTCCCTTGTCAGCACCATTCTATGTCCCAAAGACTCTTCTGAAATATACAACAAGCCAGCTTGTATTGATGGATCATGCTCAGAGTGTGGGGACATCCAAACCAAACTTGATGATGTTGCTGCTGACTTTGTGCGATGTGTGGCCAGTAAGAATCTTCAGTGGAGTAGATGGGAGAGACAGACACAAGCTGTGAAAGGCAAATCTGGAGAGGTGAAAACATACCGCACTCTGGTGTCAAAAACAGGTAATGGTCAAGAGCTCCTGCAGGAACTGGCTGAAGATGTGAGGGAACCAGTCAAGAGACCAGTCACGTCGTTTGCACGTCACCTATTTGTAGCTGGCTGGCAGTACAGGCAGTTTGATGCCCTGAAGAAAAGTCTTCCTGAGGACTACGTTCTCATGGTTTTGGACTTTGGTGAGAACATTTCTGTGAAATTTCAACATGAAATCAAAAGTGCACATTGGTGCAAGACTCAGATTACAATACATCCCATCGCCTGTTACTACCATGACCCAAACTCCAAGAAGCTAGTCCGTGAAGCTCTTGTTATGCTGTCGGATGATATCCAGCATGACCACCATGCTGTTGCTAGGTTCATTGAGGTAGCAAATGCTCATCTGTTCGAGAAGAGATCACTCAAAATCAAGCATGAGGTGCAGTTTGATGATGGATGTGCTGCTCAGTACAAGAGTGCTCCTGCTTTCATTGATGTCAGCCATGCAGAAGTTGACTTTGGCTTCACAATGGAGAGGGCTTTCTATGGGTCGGAACATGGCAAAGGCGAGTCTGATGGCATTACCAGTCACGTCAAAGCACAGATTGACCTTGCTGTCTTGGGCCAGAAGGCAATAATCCGCAATGCGAAAGAGGCATATGACTTCTGTGAGAAAAGCTTCACTACTGAGATGACATGTAGCAGAGATGATGTTGCCGAGACAAGCAGGCGAACTTTCTTCCTCGTCAATGACATAGACCATTCTAGGGGCAGAACTGAAGAACACCGCAGCGTACCTAATACACGCAAGATTCATCACATCAGGTCTACAGGAGAGCCCTTCATTCTTGAAGCTAAGGTGCTGAGTTGCTTCTGCGCTAGGTGCATGTTTGGAACAGGACCTCCCTGCATCAATCAATGCTACACTGGAAGTTTTGTAACCCACAGACTCAGGAATGATGTCCCAAAGAGTATCCTTTGTTCATTTTATTATGTGACTCATAATTTGTCCTTCAAAACATTAAACTTTAAGTTTGTGTACATTAATTTCAAAATGAAGTTCCTAATAGTATGAAGAATATGATTCCTTGATGGTAAATAAATAACAGTTTCTGAGCACAAGGATGATGACAAAGTCGGGCAAACCAAAGCGGCAGATGAGGTGAAGAATCCCGAAGTCAGGCAGACCAAAGCGGCAGATGAGGTGAAGAATCCCGAATTCAGGCAGACCAAAGCAGCAGATGAGGTGAAGAATCCTGAAGATGAAAGTGATGTAGGTCTACACAAAGTCGGCAGTTTTGTGGCACTGAAAGCGGGGAAGCACAAGTGGTATGCTGGATTGATCACACAGACAGATACAGATGATGGAGAAGTACAAGTACGCTTCTTACGTCGACCACCAGGTGAAATTAAATGATTTATTTCCGAAAATGTGCACTGATACTAAAAAGTTAATATTCATGACCACTGACCAATTGTTTTAAGTTTAATAACCATCGTTTTGTTTTCATTACAGGTGCTGATTACTTCATCTGGCCAGCAGAAGTGGATTCCTCGTGGGTAAAGCTGAATACGGGTACACTTCTCCCTATTCCCCCTCCAATTGTTTCAGCAAGAGGGCTACGAAGATGGACTGATGAACAAATGAAGCAAATAGACTGTAACATTAAAGGGCACTGACTTTGCATAGAGTTTGAGGTGTACAGAATTTAATCAGTACTTACATGTACCCAACAATAATCTCAGTGATTAGTAGTTACCTCTGTTCTGAAAAAATGGATTGTGAATTATCCTACGATATTAAACAAATTGGCATTTTGCCAGGAGTTACAAGTTGTTCCTGATTAAAAAATAGAGTTGACAAAATAAAGAAAAAAAAAATGGACAGATTGTTGATATCTGTGGTGTTAAATTGGCTGTTTAAAATATTTCATTATATTGTGATAATTAAATAATTTGTGGTATCAGTTTTTTAGAAAATTAAAGTTAATGTCATTGCGCACTCACATTGATGCATTTGTGATTCACTATTTGAATGTGTACTTTATATTCATAACCTAAGTGGAAATTTGAAATGTTTAAATCCACAGATACTCTCAGAACATTTACTGTGATTGTTCAGTGTGTCGGAATTTTTGATTAATGACTTGTTACCTGTTACTTGTTAAGCAGTAGATATTCAAAGAAAATCACAAATATGGCAATTAATGTATCACTAGAAACTGGGAAGCTTACAGATGGCAATCTTATAAGTTTTATGTCAACTGCGTATCTGGTGATTATAAAAACAACACAAATAAAAGCTCTTCTCAGCATCTGGAATATCCGAGGATTCGCCAGAAATATAGCGATGTTTTGATGTCGTCACACTCGGGATCGATCCTGCTTAAGCAGACGACGTCCTATAATGAATGAACGTAATTGCAATGCAATTATTTATCAAATTATAAAGAGTTTGGTGTATTTAAACATGACCTTATTTCACACCATTATAAAGGGAAAGTGAAACTGATTCTGATAGCTAAAACCGTTTGATTGTAAATACACAGGAGAAGGGTCAATGATCAATGAAATAAACCCCACTTTCAAATTGAAAAGCCCTCCGAATAATAGCAGGATGGTAATCGTTCCCTCTTGAAACGCCGAACATGCCCCGGTGCAAACAGCTGAAAATACAATGGCGTCTTATTTTGTTTACAAGTGACTGATTCCTTTATTTTTTCAACGCTGCATTTTTCATCAAAATAATACCATACACGAAGTTAAGAGTGAGGCAACAGACTAACATTAAGACTGACGCTAGTGAAGGAAGAGAAATAAGTGAAGAGGAGATGACAAAATAGGCTCTGAAAATGTGTAAGATGTTATGGGACATCGTCTGCTTAGCCAGGACTGGTCCAGGGTGTGTCGTCACATATCTCAGCAGCGTTCGAGGAGCTCTTCAGCTGCTATATCGGGGGCTGTATTTTACCGTTTTATAATTGATAATAATCATTACTTCAAATGTTTCCAAGCGTTGAATTTGGATAACCTTGTTTAATTTATGCCATCTATGCAATAATAAGTATTAAGCCAATATTTAAAATCATCAACGTTCTACTTTAAGCAGCATTTGTAAGATTAACATTGGAAATATCCATTAGAATTGTATTGGACAATACACTTAAGCATTCAGGCATTTCTAGCTTTTACTACGTACAAGTAACTACCGGTATGCTTTATGGTGCTTTTACCACATACCATACATGTTAAAAGCATTCTGGAAAAATGAATTAGTGTTCTTTCATTCAGATTTCATCCACAAATTGGATAGCACATGAATATGTGCTGTTATAAATTGTTTTGCTTCTTGATAAAATGTTTAATGTTTGAATTGTTAAATTTGCGATTGTTGAAAGTTGACATTTGTATTCACATGTCATTTTTAAACACCTGCCAGAAGGATTTCAGTAATTCATACTAAAATTTGAAGAATTCAGAACTTATGGGCAGTGACCTGTGATCTGGGAAGCATGAGTATTCTGAGGGATTTTGCTGAACATATTGATACTGGTTTATAATTGATTACATGCATGAGAAAAAGAAATACTCTATTCATCTCTAACTAGTGAGTCTGTTTCACTATTGCATTATTGGTCACATCCACCATGTTTGATGTCATTTACTACAGTATGAGAAATTAACACTGCTACCAACAGAAATGCTGTTTGTAGTGAAGTCCAAGTACACATGTAACTCTGCTACTTGATCAATATTCTTGTCTAAAGGTTTGTATCAAGTAGTAATTGATTAAGGTGTAAAATGTCCGTTCACATCTGATTTTGTCACATCCGCCACAAGGAATTTCAGGCAATCATTACTTTTTAAAATAGAAAATCTTTTGAGCAGTGACTTGTATTCAGAAATATAAGTATTCTCAGTGATTTTGCTATTAACATACATGTACATGTAAGTACTGGTATAACAACTTCTCAGTAAATTAAATCAATGTATAACCTGTAAGTCTGTTCACTATTATGTCACATCCACCATATTTGAATTCATTTACTCCGACAAAAATTTACTCTGCGGACAACAGATTATTGCTGTGAAATCTCAGTTCACATGTAACTCTACTATGCTTGATTAATTCACTGCCTCAGTTTTTTGCATCATCATTACCTAAGTATTAATCGATTATTAGGTGGAAAGTGTCTGTTCACATCTGAATTTGTCACATCCACCACAAGTAATTCAGGCATTAATAACTTTACAGAATGCATAACCTTGTGAGGAGTGACTTGTGTTCTGCAAATATCGGTATTCTTGGGAGTATTGCTAGACATTTTTTTTAAATTAAAGTGTAAAACTTTTGAAGAAAACAAGGCAGATGATGTTCCGTTCACATGCATAATGTCACATCCGCCATGCCAGTTACCACATACAGTGAAAAATATGTTCTATAAGTAATAAATTCCCATTGTGATTGAAAATCTAATTTTTCTGGCTGTTTAATAACTAATGATGGGCTCATTTTTGTTTATTATTGGTGAAAGTTTGAAATGTCCGTTCACATCTGGTTTTGTCACATCCGCACCACCCTGTGGCTAAAATTCTAAAGTTAAAAGACGAACATTAGCAATGTTACTATTAAGGATGGAGATGTCCCCCACCACAATCATCATCTCCATGGAGTAATACATATCCTCAATGGGGAAGTGTAAAATGAGAGAAACTTTTCAGAGTCAAAAACATTTTTATTATGCATTTTTTTCTTCACATTGCTATATTTTAACAACAAATGTGCAGAAAGGCACAATTTTTGGAACAAAGTTTGCTTGAATACCTCTTCATCATGTGGACATGTGATAATATTGGTTGTACATATGGGCCTCTAGTTATGTCTGTGAAATTTAAATGTTGTTTTTTATTCAAATTTCCCTAAACTTCAATGTGGCCATTATAGAGCCAGGTGTTATGGCATTAATTAAGCTCTGGCACCACATTTGCTGTTAAATTCACATTCCCAGGATTGAAAAATCATACTTCTCTACATTTCAAATAAAACTTGAAATTTTGATACCTACACTGTAGGTTGACAAAATGTGGCGCCTAACTGTGAAACGGGCCAAATACCTACAAATATTTAAATGGTTACTATGGAAATTCAGCTCATAAATTCTTCTCTCAACCTAACAAAGCATTAAGAGGTCATTCTAGAAAATTGTTCCAAAGACGTTCCAGAACACAACTTACAGGCCACTTTTATACAAATAGAGTGGTCCACCAGTGGAATAAACTTCCAGATGAAGTAGTGTCTGCACCCACAGTAGCATCTTTTAAGAAATTATTGAGAGCCCTTCCCTTTGGAGTTGAGGGCTAATCTACCAAGTATACCAAGTAAGTAAGTATACCAAGTACTTGGTATACTTGGTATACTTGGTAGCTTAGCCCTCAACTCCAAAGGGAAGGGCTCTCAATAATTTCTTAAAAGATGCTACTGTGGGTGTAGACCGAAATTTTCTGTCTCCAGTACATTAGCCTCTTATTTGGGTAGGGTTGGCTACTACTTGGAGACAGAAGCCGTCCTATCACTTTGCTGTGCAAAATTTGTCTATGGCGTTGTGCCTGCTGGAACAGTAGGAAAAAAATCATTTTTCCTCTGTATTTTTTGTTTAAATAATCATAAGGCCTAGGCTCTAATTCATATACTTAATCTGTTCAACATACCAATTTGACCAAATGATCCATTTAATGCTCCTTTTTCATGTAATTCAGGGTCCAAGGTCTTCTCCGTTCGAAAATCCTGCAGCCGTATTCAAACCGTTACCCGAGCTTCTAGTCTCGTACAAGGCAAAATGATTATGAAGGAAAAAATACGATAAATTCATTACGAACTCGTGCACATTGATTTCAAAACGGTTATTTCTTTAATTCCATGAAAAGTTACTATAATAGCAAAGTTACTATAATAGCAAGTTTTATGCAACGGCACCCTGTTCTGTATCTATTATCTGATTATGCGTGTAAACAAATTTATAGCACATTTTTCGTTGATCATTATGGACAATAAAAGCATTGAATTGAATATTTAATGTTAAAGAAATAACCGTTTTGAAATCAATGTGCACGAGTTCGTAATGAATTTATCGTATTTTTTCCTTCATAATCATTTTGCCTTGTACGAGACTAGAACGGCACAACGCCATAGACAAATTTTGCACAGCAAAGTGATAGGCCGGCTTCTGTCTCCAAGTAGTAGCCGACCCTACCCAAATAAGAGGCTAACGTACTGGAGACAGAAAATTTCGGTCTACTGTGGGTGCAGACACTACTTCATCTGGAAGTTTATTCCACTGGTGGACCACTCTATTTGTATAAAACTAAAAGTGGCCTGTAAGTTGTGTTCTGGAACGTCTTTGGAACAATTTTCTAGAATGACCTCTTAGATCATAAGAAATTTCTGAGAACTCACCAGTGTTTGTGCGTATCCATTGTCATGCCATAGGCCTATCTACATCAGTACATGACAAGAGGAGGCATGGATACACACAAACACTGGTGAGTTTTTCTTATGATCATTTTTGGATTTTTTTGTAAAAATATGTAGGCCTACGATCAAAAAGACATTCTAATTCTAAAAGTTTTCCTAGGAGGAAACGCTGTGGTGAAGGAGCTGTCGGTCGCGGGAGTTATCGGAAAAGTGTTATTTCAGGGCATTTTCCAGTCCTGCTAACCCGTGCGCAATTAGATTGCTGGGTAAGAACGCCTGGCTTCGTGATGTACTAGAAGGCGTAGGTACCGTATAGCCATTTCCATTTTTTTTTTTTTTACATTCACGAAGCCAATCCTGGCTATATACGGTCTTAATGTGGCAGCCCGAACACTACGTGTTCGGGCTGCGATCAGCAGTCCTTTGATTGCTTGGATGTCTCTTAATTACAAGGTCGTTTGTCAAAATGATAGCCATGAAACATGACATTATTTGATTTTAGGCTACTTTAGGTACTTACAATACTTTACCATGTTTACGATTGACTGTCGTCTTTCTTTTCAATGAAGATGATACAAAAAAGGCCTTTTTATCTCCAAAAGCCTGTACTAAAAACTTCCGTAGGTCGGTGTTTTGCGTGCAATGCGCATGCGTCAGACAAGAATTGAAGAAAGGGAGCATTATGCATATTCATTAAGACGAGTGGCAGGCAGGAGCTCGAGCGAATAGAGATCGCCGGATCACAGTGGATATATGAATATTCATTATTCCTGTGACGAAAACTATGCCGTCGTTGTAATAAATATTCATAGGCGCATGCGCAAGTGCCTATTTTCGCTTCTGCTTCAAGTTCAACAACATGGCGAATGGGACTGGTTTCGAAAATTGAGAGTAAAAAGTGACATTCATCGATTCTACACATTTTTTAGGAAAAGCTGATTTGCGGAAGGTCTGTTTAGGTAAGTGGCATCGCATATATGATACTTTAATTTAAAAAAATAACTTATATGGCTATATTTTCAATGGTCATTTGAACATTGGTAAATTGTGAGACCCACCGAATACTGGCACTGGTTTCACTCAGGACGCTGCCACTTCGTGGCAGCGTCCCGGGGCTATATACGGTCATGACGGTACCGTACATCATGACCGTAACTTATGTGTAGGCCTAGTTTGCAGCAAATCCAGCCAATAAAACATATGGTCTGATAGTTTAAATTTAATGTCATAACTAGAGTCTAGACGTTATACGGGGGAAATAAAATGGCCTTACCTGCTGTAACTGAGCCTTGTAAGTTGCCAAATTCACAGCAAATTCGTCGCTGCTTGACGCCATTTTGTGTCAGTATTTTGTGTACACTAAATTTATGGTGTCGTCAAAACACCAAGCAACAAAGAGATTCGGGGGGGGGGGGGGTTCAAAAAATTTACTTCGAAAAACTTAAAGGCGCCAAAAGGGGTACGTGCTCGAGTGGAGGGGGGGGGGGTAGTGACCATTTGTTTGAGCTACTTGCAACTATGCCCCCACCCCCTTGGATGCTGAAAAAATAAGGCTTCTCTCGTCTTGTCGATAACATTTTAAATTATGATTTTTTTTTGTTCTTGTTATTATTATTGTTGTTTTGTTACTATTATTGTGATCATTGGTATTGTCATTATCATCATCATTAATTACTATTGATACAAGCCGCTAAAATTCTGAATAGAGAGGAAGACCTTGATCAAAAATATGTAAAGAAACAATACCGTACTGGGACAGTACTGAACAAAACAAAAAGTAGCCAAAGACAATATACCCATCCGCTATAAATGCTTACTATAAAATACTAAAAAGTGGTAACAGATGGCGATCGGTCAAGGCAAACACCAACAATTACCCAATTCACCTTCTAATCATGCTAATGAAAGATAAGACTATTTGCTTTCATGTGATATCCTAATAGATAATGGTTATTCACTCCCCTGTTTAAAAATCATTAAAGGCCTCTGATGATCCATCACTGTCATTTAAATATAGAAATGTACATAACGCAAGTCTTTTTCTTCTTAAAAGATTGTTATATTCTTATTAATATTATTTTATCTATATTTTTACGTATACATCAAATTTTCATTTGGTATCGAAGCTACTTAATCTTGGTCTATAGTGCACGTGAGTAGTGTCACACTGAGGTCATTATCTATAAGGATTTCCTCACACTCGGTGTGAAATGGGCCTCGTTAACGCACGTCACACCCTGATTACAAGTTGGTTTAAAAGAAGCAGAAAAATTAAACAAACAGATCAGTGAAGGTTTGAGCAAAATCCGATAAGAAATAAGAAAGTTATAACTTTTTGAAGTGCACAATTTGTGGTAATCAGTCAGACACAAATTGGCAACTCCGTGACGTATCTTCCAAGCTCCTCTCCCATTTGCCCTGTACCCCCAAAATCATCAATTTCCATTTTCTCTAAAGGAAATATTTAATCATACATGCACCTTAGATATAATCATTGCTCATATGTTTTTACACAAAACCTGTATGAATCAAATATATTTCTACATCAAAAACTAAGAGAATGAAAATTTATGAAATTTTCTCTATTGAGCAAATGGGAGAGGAGCTCGCAAGATACGTCACGGAGTTGCCAATTTGAGTCTGATTGACAAATTCATAACTTTCTTATTTCTTATCGGATTTTGCTCAAACTTTCACTGATCTTTTCTTTAATTTTTCTGCTTCTTTTAAAGCCAACTTGTAATCAGCCGGGTGGACTATCCCTTTAAATCTTATGTTCAAACATCGTGTATAAGGTGCATTTTATATAGACATAACATTTAACTGTATACATGCTCATCATAATGATTTATGTCTGGTTTCTTCGAAACATGATTCATAAGCAGTCCTTTGACCTCATTTCCCAATAGACCGCTTCTGTAATACAAATTTATTCACTTATATTCTTCATGTTCTTTGAGCACCTAGTAACGAGCTATTCCATGAACCTGCTTTTTACAAATCCAGTTTGCATACATTATTTGTTGCTATGTCTGGCAAGCCTCCGACAAGCTTTCAGGTTGTCAAGAACAACCTTTGTTTGAATGGTATGCATAAAGTTTGCGTACATTACCGAAGCGGTCTATTGTTTCGATTTCTCGATGTGTTGTGGTATAGTGGTTCATTCACTTGACTCTTAATCAAAAGGTTGAGGGTTCAAATCCCAGCCCAGCACTAACGTCCTTTGGCAAGACATTAATCCACATTTGCCACTCTCCACCCAGGTGTAAATGGGTACCCGATATGCTAAAGCGCTACATATTTGGCCGCTAAGCTATGACCTGGGTAATGTTGAAGCGCCAGGAGCGTCACAACGTGGCTTGTTACTCATTTTTATGATATAAGTAAAATTTAATACCACTTGTCTCTTACTGTATTTGCGCTTTGTTATTTTCTTTCATTCTTGTTGTTAATGGTATTAACTATTTCTTTGCCTTTTCAAGTATATGTTGATTGTTCTGTTGTGTATCTCCATTGCATAAAGACATACTATTATAGTAACTTTGCCACTAATGGTAACTACCATGGTAACGTTGCTCAAGAGCCAATCAAAATCCAGTATTCCATGAAAAGTTACTATAATAGCAAAGTTACTATAATAGCAAGTTTTATGCAACGGCACCCTGTTCTGTATCTATTATCTGATTATGCATGTAAACAAATTTATAGCACATTTTTCGTTGATCATTATGGACAATAAAAGCATTGAATTGAATAGAATTTAATCATTATTATTAATAATTGTTATTATTTATTACTATCATTACCATTTTCGTTATTTCTATTATGACGACTGTCGTTATCACCATCATCACAAGCAGCAGCAACATCGTCATTGTTAGGCATTTGCTCATCACAGTTTCTCACTCTCTCCTCTTTTCTCTCCACAATTTCCCACATATGTTAGAACCATATTCTAGTTTTCATTCCTTTTAACTTGTATTTGAATAGTTCTGCTGGTGTAACCTCGCTAGTCATAAGGACCGCTATCCATAACGCGTGACTAAAAATGAATAGCGGTTTTGGATGAATAGTGGTCCTTCTGAATCGAGCGAACCATACGCAAATTACGTCGCTATTCATTAGGACCACTATTCATAACTATTCATAAGGACCGCTATTCATAACGAGTGCTAAATGAATAGCGGTTTTCTATGAATACCGGTTTTCTATGAATAGCGGTCCTTATGAATAGCGAGCGGACCCCGTTCTGCTTACCCTATATACTTATCGAAATATTACTGCTGACAAAAGATTACTAGTGATGAATTGAATAAGCATGAAACTGAAATTTATTTCCCAAATGCATCAACACATTGGCATCAATAGGCATAATATGTATATTGATGCAAGTGATGCATATTGAAAGCTGATAAACATATTTTCATACAACGTGCAAATGTATATACAGTATTTAAACGTACAATTTCCTAATCGGCATACTGAAAAGTTTAAAAAGTGACAATTTAATTTGTTTATCAATTGTACATGCAGTTATAGTACGTCCGAATTGTGTTAAAAACTACGTGCCGTGGTTGGTTTCGACAAAAAAAATTCGCCAGACCTTCAAAATTCGCTCAGTGGGGGGTTATGGGGGTCCAGTTTGCCTCCATAATTCCCCGACACGCACCCCCCTGGCGACGGTCATGCTATGTATCACGTTTCATGTCAGCATCCTTTCTTCTTTGACATGTTTGAACGCATTGTTTTCATGACGAAACTTGAGGCATGTCTTTTCTCAATTGTTTTTTTCTTCTCTGAGCTGAAATTTAAGGTCGTTTGGGGTTGGCTGTCTGTTTTGCGAAACGATTCGCCTCAGGATATAATGAGTTTTATGGGGGAATCGCAATGCACTGGCGAAAAAGCTAATTAACGGATCATGATCCCTCTGTGTAAAATATGGGATTATCATAAGACATAGGGGGAGGGGGCACTCAGTATACAGTGTGCGATGGGAATGTGCGATGGGAACTGGGCATCGCTTCACCAAACCATAACCAAACCAAACCAAATCATAAGTACAAGTTCGCCGACATCCCATTGAAACGCTTGTATCAAAATTAACATGCGTTTCAATGGGATGTCGGCGAACTTATACTTATGATTTGGTTTGGTTTGGTTATGGTTTGGTGAAGCGATGCCCAGTTACGTAGCATCATTTTTATGTTTTAATCCAGTTCCAAGGAGCCCCGTTTTCAAAAATGTTAGTAGTTCCGAAGACCATCGTTTTCATGATACGCTCGTTCCGAAGCCCCCTTTTTGTCTTGCTGGCGGCAGATACCTACCACTTTTTGGGTCGAGTGCCCCCGCCCCCGGGGATAAGATACACATTTAAACATTTCATTTTGTTCATCAAATCTAATTGTATACAGAGATGCTGACAATTCACTATAGGCCTCCACAATAAGATAGATGACGCCATCGGGGATATGAACATAGAGGGGAACATGGGGGGTGGGGGGGGGGGGCAAAGTTACATATTAATAATGTACATGATCCAAGAGTTAACGAGTATGTATTAGGGGGTAAAATGCTTGGTACCTTGCACCTTTCTCCTTTGTGCAACCACTGGTATGACTGGCTAGGACCTCAGAACTGTCATGAAGTGAAATCAATATATGTAGTATAGAAATAAATTAAAAGCAAAGATGACACCGATATTAACGAACTGAAGCAGGCTGGGTACAGTTGAAACAAGCATTCACCATTACCCCCGCCATCTACCATTTCATGGTAGATGCAAAATATAGGGAGGACAAAAGAGTCAATATACATGTATATTGTTTCCGCAAATATAACTTTCCCGCAGATGCTGGTGACGAAGGCATTGTCCGAAACATTGTAGGCCTACTGGTAGATTTAAAAGTTCCTGCCAAACGTCACAGCTGCTTTTTCCACATGTCACTTGTAGACGGTGTCCCGAGATGAGGTTTCACACTTTAGACACATCGAAGTTCCAGGTTGTGAACTGGTTTGATATTCTGTGCTCCGATGCAGTTGATACTGTTCCTGCAACCAGCGTCAGGGTTGTCGATTTGCCATTGCTGCGGTTGCCCTTTCCATGCAGCTTCATTGCTCTTCCTCGTCTTCTGCAGCATAAAGCACTGGTCCAGAGGTGGAACACCCTCTTGTTGGCCATGAACGCCAGGAAGATGTACAGTCCCTGGAGAGAGTTGAGGACAATGAAGACGTACCACAGGGCTGCGACACCGGCGAAAGCGGCTACGAACCCGAACAGCCAGGTAAAACCTAACAGAGTTGATATCTAAAAGAGGAATAGAAAGAGTGAGAGGGAGAAGATATAAACATATAAAATTATATGAGAGAAAGATACAATATGAAATTAATGCCCCTTTCAGA
Organism: Heliocidaris erythrogramma; assembly: GCA_025617745.1. Classification (NCBI taxonomy): domain Eukaryota; kingdom Metazoa; phylum Echinodermata; class Echinoidea; order Camarodonta; family Echinometridae; genus Heliocidaris; species Heliocidaris erythrogramma. Next base: position 25,844,480 of record CM046856.1, read on the forward strand.
CATGGTTGTTAAACCGCCGTAAATTACTGATGAGGCAAGTATTTCATGTAGTTTTAAAAAATGACAAGAGGGGCATTGTAGTAACAGAAGAGTATGGCCAGAGTAATCGATTAACTCAATGACAGCCTGAAATATTTGGTAAAGTGTCCTTTCTATTATAACTTCTCCCCTCCAATCTATTTCAAAGTTGTCAAGGACAAAACTTAAACTGATAAGATAATGGTAATGGTATACCTTCCAATATATCCGTAGTTCCTTTCCTCTTTCTTTCAGAGTGCTGGAATGTCGGATGGCACGATTTCGGATCTTTGTCACATGTCTTATCCCGTATACAGTGTGTAAAAACAAAATCATGTTGACGGAGAGAAAGACGGCAAGTGGGCCACCGAACGCTATGAGATTTGCAGTTTTATCACCGATCCAACAAAGAGTGTCACTACCGTATTGAAAGTTTATCTCGTCGCCAACTGTAAAATGAATTCCAAGGCATATGCCAACAATTAAGCTGGCTAATGCAAACGCGAATGACGAATATTTCAAGAGAGATTTCAGACTGTCCGACGATAGGCTTAAGTTGTTCAAACTGCCAAAAGTCCTATCCAGTTCGATTGCGAGAACGGTTGTCATGGCAAAAACTAAGAGCCAAAGAAAGTGACCAACGACTGCTACAATCATGCATGTATCTTCATCACCCGTGGCAAGACCATTCAGTAGCTGAAACAACTGAGCTGCAAAAAGAGCTACGCAGAGGATCATGATGAGTTTGTTGCTGACGCACTGCCGAAGGACCGGGAAAGCGCTGTACGTCAGAAAAGTAACGATCAGAGCCAGGAGCGACAAGCTTACACCAACATAGCTTAGAATAATTTGCGATTGGTCGTAGCGAAAGAAATTTTTGACAACAGTGTCGTTTACTGTTGCATTTTGACTAGAACCAACTGGCACGCACACATGGATGTTGCCATCTGAAGCCAACATATATTCATCTGGACCAAGTATTTCCCCAGTCTTTGTATCTCTCAGAAAGTGAGCCTTACCAGTAACCGATTCGAAGAACGTTGCATTTCGAGATATCATCGGGCAGGAAAGAATATTTCCTCGATCGCAGATACGAACCATGGTATTTTTATGAAAATTCTGAATGGGTGTAGAATCCTGAATGTCATACCTAGCTACCGTCTCCGTTTCGTAGGGATGGTAAAGATTACCTGTCTTGTTATCATAAACGAACGACGTGCCATTCAAAATCTGAAATGTAGGATCCGAAAGTTCCCCACGAGTGCTCGGGCATTGATGAAGTCCTTCTATTGCGACACATCTTTGTGAAATGTCCACGTTTTGAATTGCACAACCCGAAGACGGCCGATAAACATGAAGAAGGGATCTGTCCATTGAGTTTTCAAGTTCGGCGTAAGTAATGGCTGTTCTGTCTACTCTGTATTTTAAGGATTTGTACCCTTCATGCGGGATGTCCATGCAACCAGAAGATATATATCCAATACCTGTAGTGTTATTTTCCATTGACCCCGGATCGATCAAAATTATTGAGTCATTGGGTAATAGCAGGCTTGTAACGATGCAAGTCGTAATACGGACCAACTGATCAGCATCTGAATGTAGGCATGTTATGTTGCTTTCTGTCGATATCAGTACAGTCAGGAATACTTCTAAATCGGCACCTTCGTTCCCACATGTGAGATTAAATGACGGTGAGTCCTTGACACAACTGTCACCAGAAAGGGTATGACCCTTAGCACAGGTAACGGCTACGCATCCCTCAGATGCCAGATCGAACACTTCTCCATCGTTGCACGAAACTTGTCTTTGAACAATTATGTTTTCAGAATACAAGATGGACACCCCACTATTACTCGAAAAATCAACAATGACGGAAATCGGAGTCAGGGACACGCTGTCGGTGTCTTTGTCAATGGAACTTTCTTCTTCTGCAGAGGCGATGCTGAAACCAAAAGAAGATGGGTGGATGACTGGACTAATGGCCACTTCTGGTAGAGAGCAGATTCTCTCCACGTACTTACTGTACTTATCAGTAGTCCAGTTTTGTTCTGAAGCTTCCTCGTTGCACAATTTACAGTATGGGTTCTTGTAGAATTTGCCTGTCGAATCGTCTTTGAAGACACCACTAAATGACATGCACCCGTCTTGTAGAATCGATGGTGAATCACTTGGACAACTTGAAATATAGTTACTGTTCAAGCATGAGCGAATGCTGACTTTCGACACATCTGTTGGAGGTGCCAAACGTGGTTCGCAATTTTTAGAATTGATTAGATCGTGAAGCGTTACGTTACTCGACTCAAAATGTGCAGCATAGTCATTGGAGCAATCAAATTCAAATTTCCATCCGGCAATACCATCATTAAGGTCGATCCCATTGCAGAAGGCGCAGAATAAATTTCTAAATGTAACTTCACCGTGTTCTATAGGTAGAAGCACCAGATCAGTGTTTGAGGATGGCTCTGGCGATGTGCATTTATATCGCACGCCGATGTCCTCCCAAGTATCTGGGCATGACTGGATCATCCAGTAGGCGTCTTCTGCACCTGCGTTTGGGGAGATGCACGCCAGATCAACCTGTTTTAAACGATCCAAGGTCTCCTGAAAACTGCTTGTAGTCACTGCAGTTTCCATCCTAGAGCAGACACTGCCGTAGTCAGCGCAACAGTCGTTGTAGAAGTTACAGACATAGTCGCAACGGCAAGGGATTGGGTCACCGGATACCTTTCCACAATTCAAGCCCTCACAAAGAGAGTTGGTGCACACCTTCAATGTGTTTTCGCCGATGGTGACATCGCTAGATGATGCTGTATCAGATGAAAAATTAAAAGAAAATGATAAGTCTTTAGTTAGAAGAGCTAGCAATACATAGGCTTTTATTAATACCACAAATTGACATTATACTAACTTGGTCAGTCATGTATGATAATCTACCATTTGTAATTTTTTTAACAAACTAGGCTTCAAACTGGGTGGTGCGTATGCCGGCTTTGTCCTATGTTGGATACGCCACTCTAGACATCATTAAACAAACCCGGAATAAATTTTCAAAGTAAAAACAGAATGATAAAATATATTATACCTGACACACATATCAAAAGCTGAAGAATAGTAACAAGCCTTAGAGGTGCCATGAGGAAACGCGCACGGATTATGAAGTCCATTGTTGGAAAGACATTCGAGTAGATAGATGATCGTCGTTGAAGAAAGAATACTTCGCCTTTGAAAAACAAAACACAAAAACAATACAACCTGACAACAAACGAACTTTAATGAGCGTGTACAATATAGGTTCTACCAAAAAGGCCACCAAAAATGCATTACACTTAAGAAAATGTGGCGTCCAGAAAAACAGCTGCTCAGCCTAGTTACGTTCACACGATGGGATCTAAACTTTAAGTTTCGCTTAACTGTAGTTATCTTGTAATTTCAGACCGTAAGAACGGACTCGTAGTTTCGAAACTTTAAGTTAAATTACTTGTAGTTCTAGAACCACAAGCAGTGTGTGGTCCTCCGTCGCAGTCTCGGTTAGCGATAACCTCGCTGTTCATGTTAAACTACCGGGTCATACCCTTCGCGCACGTTATTAACACAGGATCTGTATGTGTAAAGTACACACAAGCGATAGTATCTACTTCCGGGATTAACAACGACGATCGCTTGGCTTGTAGCTTCAGCTTGTTGTTTAGGGCTCGGGTGAACCCTCGTTGCGGTTAGGAAGTCGTGGTTTCGTTAACTTAAAGTTCGCTAACCTAAAGTTTCGAAACCACAAGTCCCGTATGAACGTAGCTCCTTTTATGTCATGATTTAGGTCATGGTTCATGACATAAATCCCCGAATCACGACATAAACATAGATGTCAATGACATAGCTTATGCAGAGATTTATGTCACGATCGAGATTTAAGTCATGAGTCACTAAATGTTCATGCAACAGCAGTGAGTGTCTTTATAATGACTCAATAGACAATTTTCAGATGAGGTTAATTGTTGATGGTTGACATAAAGTTGATTCATAACTTTTTACATGATGTCGATTTTCATCTTTAAAAAAAAGGCTTTCATATTGTAAAACCTAGGGACAACTCTAAAGGTCTATATTTACAAATTTATCATTGTTGTTAACCAACTGTTGTCAAACAGTTAAATACAGTTTAGCACGCGCGCTCGTCTGTCTTGTGAAAAGTGCAGATGAAATTGCACGCACTCGATAAACATCATACTTAAATGAGAATGAAACCCGACAAACATTAGCTGATAATTATGTGGAAAATTTTCAGCCTGTTCAAGATATCTTGATAATACTCCTATTTGATTACTTAGTAAGGATTCCAAGTTAGATATTATTCCATAGGGGCTGCCATTTTGGAAAAAAACTGTGATGTCATGTTAGTACATGCATGTCCATGTACCTGTACACAATGGATATGATGTTACATAATGAATAGCTATTGTACAATTAAAGCCACCAATGCAAAATAGCAGTCATCTTGGTACCCCCCATTGTCTCGCACAGGTGATATCTGAGAGCAGTCATAGGTGTTTGTCACTGTTTTTAAGAATTTACAAACCTTTGTCTGACCAAGCAACAACTTGTGCATGCCAGATCCTGCTAAACAAAAGAAACGGCTGAATCAAATATCTTGACACAAATAGTTATGACAAGATAAAAGTATCTTCATTTGAATGTACATGACTACAAAAATGGCTTATTATGAGAAAATCCAGTGTCATGCATTCCACAGGTGATCATCATGAGTGTCATTGTTGCTAGTGTACAGGTCAGTGGGTATCTCACAAATAGAACTGCTCTGACACGATGGGAGCTAAACTTTACGTTTCGCTTGTAGTTTCAAAACTTTAAAGGAGAATTACGCTCAAAAATAAAGACGATAGTGTTCAAAGGTGTTATTTATTCCTACTTGTTAGACTATATGGCTTCGCGTCAAAATATATGAGATCGATACGAATCAATTTTTTTGAGCAAAATTTACCATCTGCTAGCAATATGTATCGTCTGCTAGCAGCACATGGGGGCTGCCATTTTGTTTATGTGTACAAGAAGATTTTCTTAATCCAAATGCTCAATTGCCTTTTTCAAAATTAAAAACCCATTTGAGATTAAAAATATAGAATAGATATGTCAATTTATTTTTAAACTGAAGATTTCCTTATATATTTCTGTTGAAAATCGATATTCGCTTAATAGAAATCTATTTTCTCGATACTGGACGTATGGGACGGAGCAAATTAATTCAAATTTTATGGATGCTCCTTCCCTGAGCATCTATAGCGGCAAACTATGCATTCACCTGCTTTCGGATAATGGACTTGAAAAGTCAGAATGCATGCTGCATATATTATGTTCTGCTCTGTTTGGCAAACCCAAGAAAATAGATTTTTGTTAAGCGAAACCAGACAATTTAAAAGTATCATTATAAAGATTTAATTTTTATAATACATGTAAACACCCACTTTATATTTTCTGTCACATTTTAGGTAATGAAGAAAATCAATTTAGGATTTGGATTCAAAATATCTTCCTGACTGGAACATTTCTCAATGGTTCATGTACAACTCCAAATCAGCAAGAAAATGGCAGCCCCCATGTAAATGAGTAGGAGACGATACCGGGTGTTGGAATATCTTTATTTATACCCTTTTCTGATATCTTATTAGAAAATGATTTAGGCCAATAAATTGGAATATATTACACTTTCCAATATAAGTAAATTTGTAATCAGGGCATAATTCTCCTTTAAGTTTACTTGTAGTTCTAAACCACAAGCGAGCTCGTGGTTAAGGCCGAAACCACGAGCAGCGGGGGTCCTCCGTTGGAGTTATGGCCTATCATGTGAACGAAATAAACTTTCAGTTTCGCCAGCTTGTGGTTAAGGATGACCTTGCTGTTCATGTTAAATTTCCGGGTCATACCCTTCGCGCGAATTATGAACACACAGGATCTGTATGTGTACTGTACACACAGTCGGTAGTATCTACTTCCGAGGTTATAACCACGACGATCGCTCTGCTTGTAGTTTCAGCTCGTTGTTTAGGGCTCGTGTGAACCCTCGTTGCGTTTAGGGAGTCGTGGATTCGTTAACTTAAAGTTTCGAAACCACAAGTACGTAGCTATTACTTCGTAAAGTAAATGGCAGCCCCCAGGGGATAATGTCTAGCAAGGAAACTGCAACTTTTGGAGACACTGTTCTCCTTATTAAATAACCAATTAGGACTCATTTGTAATAGGCTGACAATAAATTGTCAACATGATTATAGGCTAATGTCTGTCGCATTTCATTCCCTCTTTAACATCATCACCACAAACTCGGGCTAATGATTAGTTTCATCAACTCCAAAGGCCTATAGTGTCAAATTTATCATTGTTGTTAACCAACTGTTGTCAAACAATTAAATACAGTTCAGCACGCACTCAAAACAAATAATTCAAATTGAACTTTGATCTAGTATCATTTTACAATTATTATGTTTGCAAACGAGGCGAGGTAATTACATGACTGGATGTATGGCCTATATATAAACAATCAAACTTGTTAGTAATCGGACTTTAATAGACGCCTTGTGTACTCTTTAAGGAATACAATGTCAAATTAGGACCATAAACTGTGTACATGCATTTTCCCCTACATTCTAATTGACACGATTAATACATTATCAAGCATCATCTTTTTTTTATTGTTGTTTTGGACAACGTTTCAGCTTCCTTAATTAGCAGTCGTGTGTGATGTTCTAATGATCCATGTGCGAGCAAGCGAAGCGAGCAGGCCAAAATTTTCAGACTTTTTGCTAACCCTGATGTCCTTTGTTTGTGCATTATTTACATCGATAATCAAGCTAATTTGGGGAATGTCGAATGATATCTTAATTCGTACATCAACCCTGTCTTTTTTGTTTAGGGTTACATCGATATCAACATACTTTATGAGAATATGCTTGATTTCATTATGTATTATAAGAGCTAGGGAGTGTAGCAAGCGAGTTTCAGAAAATATTGCCCTTGCTTGGTGTAAATTGTGGGCACATTCGAGCGAGCGGAATGAGAAATCCTTCGCTTGGGGGGGGGGGGGGGTAGGCATTCTCCTCTTGCCTCTAGCTCCACCGTCTTACATTGTATTTGTAGTATGGGTAGCTGTTACCCATTACAGAAACAGTGGGAAATATAGGTAAAGGGGGGCATTTATCAGAAGTGGAAAGGGGCACTTATAAGAAGTGCTGCAATCTACAAGCCTAGCTTTTTAGCAGTCCCCTCCGCTACCAACCTAGTTTGGTTTTGGTTTTTCTATGTCTATATTGTACGCTGTAAACAATAATTGTAAGTTTCATTGATTTGCTATGTACGATGTAAACCTATATATTTTATATTGTTGGAAGTGGAAATAAATGAAATGAAATGAAATGAATAAGAAGTAAAAACGGGCACTTAAGAGAAGAGGAGCAAAAGGGCATATATTAGATAGGGAAAGGGGCACTTATTAGAAGTAAAGATGGGGCACTTATCAAATTTGAAAATGGGCACTTATCAGAAGGGGAAAGCGAGCGCTTATTATAAGAGAAAAGGGGCACCTATCACAAGTAAAAATGCACTGATCAAAGGAGAAAAGGGCACACATTAGAAAGAAATTAGGAGCACTTATCAGAAGGAGAAAGGGAACTTAGAGAGATAAGGAGGCAATTATCAGATTTGAAAAGGGCATTCATCAGAAGGAGAAAAGGGGCATTTATCATCAGGAGAAAAAAAGGCACTTATCAGAAGGAAAAAGGGCACTTATTAGAAAGGAACAGGGGCAATTTTAGTAGTAAAAAGGGCTCTTATCACAGAGAAAGTGTGCATTTATAGAAATAAAAGGGACACTTTTGGGTACTTGTAAAAGTGGGGGCACTGTGCCACCCTGCTCCCCCAAGCGCCGCCTCTGACGTACTTACATTTGTAAACTTTAAGATGACCATAATTGATCATCGATCGAAAGTGAAACAGAACCTTCAGCAAACATATTATACGAATTATCTGTTTCAATATACCGGTATACAGGTATACACACCCTGTAATTTTCTATTACAGCACGGAAGCAAGACATTGCTTCATACTTCATGTATGTGCCAACTGCCAAGCCATTTTTATGAGTCATAAGGGTACTGCTTATTACATTCTATGTATTTATTAGTTTTCATAAGTTGATCACTGAAAAAATCTTACCTTTACGTCAATAAATTTGACTAATATTTGTCTTTGTTGAAGATGGCTTTTTATGATTCACGTTTTTCAATTTATTCATATAAAGGTTTGTGAGTTTCATTGCTTTTTCTCTGTTAGAGAGTTAAGGGGATTGAATTTAAAACGACACTGCCATCATTGTTTTGTGATCTTATTCATACTTTCCAGAACATAGGTATTTAAAATGTATAATTTCAACAACACTTCTATAGTTTATGTAAGAATGATAAGTAAGTCATTTTTGTTGATCCCATACTACAGTCATGGCTGTAGCCGAATAGAAACATATATTTCACACTATATTAACTGTGAATGTTACCATAGTTAATATCAAATTCCTCTTATTTATAACACACAGAGTTGTGTTTATACACTCTAAAAACTTAAGTGCTGTATTTATCACTTTTTGAGGGCATGCATAGGGACTGCACTCAGAGTGCTATTGAATGAACACAGCGTGCTATTTCAGCACTTTCACGGGAGCTGGACTGGCTCCTTAAACTGCTAAACATTCATTTAAAAAATCGTGGTTTTGGCGAGCCTCGAACCAGGGTCCGCTGATCGAGAATTGCTGGCATTACCGCTAGGCTAAATCACATCGTACGATTTTAGAGCAGATCATATTGTTACATAGTGAATTTACGACACCACATAGTTCATGTTATCTACTTGACTCCCATGACTAAACTGGATTCCAAGAAGCATTCGTTAGTCTAACGGTAACGTCAGCGCCTCTGAATCAGCGGAACCTGGTTCGAGGCTCGCCACGGTCACATTTTGTTTTTGCTGGTAAATTAGCACACTACAAGTGCTAAAACAGCATTTCAGGTGCAGTCACTATACATGCCCCGAAAAAGTAGCACTTTAGTTTTTGCAGTGTATGGTTCAAATATAATATTCCAATTCCATAGTAGAATACAGCAGTCAAAAGACATACACTGATACAGGCAATGACAGAGCGGGGGGACAATGCGGAATCGGAAAAATTGGGGAAAGACATTTTCGTCAGTGCTTTCAGCATGGGGCATAGAAAAATAACATTTATGAATGTTTACTCACGCTTAGGAAGCAATTGTGTGTTTTTGTCAAGTTAATTATTGTTAACGAATTCATGGCCTAAATACAACTGCATGAGAAAACAAGGCATTAATAGCGATAATGTGTCTCGCCCACATGCGATAACTAGAAATATCGTGATCTCTGTTGCCATGCAACAGGTCCCCCAAGTGCATAAATCTGCATAAGTTATGCTTGCATATATCTACATTACTAATGTTTGGAAAGTGACGTTTAAAAAGTTATGTCATAAGAGAGTCTTGCGGGTAAACTATGTTTGACCTGAAACACCATAACATGCAGGTCCCCTTAGTGCATCTACAACCCAAGTTTGGTTGAAAAGTGAGTGACAGTTGCAAAGTTATCTGTCATAAGAGAGTCTTGCAGGTAAACTTTAACGTATGACATTTGACCTTATCGTGTGACCTCCAACGGCACCATAACATGTAGGTCCCCTTAGTGCGTCTACAACCCAAGTTTGGTTGAAAAGTGAGTGACGGTTGCAAAGTTATCTGTCATAAGAGAGTCTTGCAGGTAAACTTTAACGTATGACCTGAAATGACCTTTGACCCTATCATGTGACCTCGAACGGCACCATAACATGCAGGTCCCCTCAGTGCATCTACAACCCAGGTTTGGTTGAAAAGTGAGTGACGGTTGCAAAGTTATCTGTCATAAGAGAGTCTTGCAGGTAAACTTTAACGTTTGACCTGAAATGACCTTTGACCCTATCATGTGACCTCGAACGGCACCATAACATGCAGGTCCCCTCAGTGCATCTACAACCCAAGTTTGGTTGAAAAGTGAGTGACGGTTGCAAAGTTATCTGTCATAAGAGAGTCTTGCAGGTAAACTTTAACGTTTGACCTGAAATGACCTTTGACCTTATCATGTGACCTCGAACGGCACCATAACATGCAGGTCCCCTCAGTGCATCTACAACCCAAGTTTGGTTGAAAAGTGAGTGACGGTTGCAAAGTTATCTGTCATAAGAGAGTCTTGCAGGTAAACTTTAACGTATGACCTTTGACCTTATCATGTGACCTCCAACGGCACCATAACATGTAGGTCCCCTTAGTGCGTCTACAACCCAAGTTTGGTTGAAAAGTGAGTGACGGTTGCAAAGTTATCTGTCATAAGAGAGTCTTGCAGGTAAACTTTAACGTTTGACCTGAAATGACCTTTGACCTTATCATGTGAACTCGAACGGCACCATAACATGCAGGTCCCCTCAGTGCATCTACAACCCAAGTTTGGTTGAAAAGTGAGTGACGGTTGCAAAGTTATCTGTCATAAGAGAGTCTTGCAGGTAAACTTTAACGTTTGACCTGAAATGACCTTTGACCTTATCATGTGACCTCGAACGGCACCATAACATGCAGGTCCCCTCAGTGCATCTACAACCCAAGTTTGGTTGAAAAGTGAGTGACGGTTGCAAAGTTATCTGTCATAAGAGAGTCTTGCAGGTAAACTTTAACGTTTGACCTGAAATGACCTTTGACCTTATCATGTGACCTCCAACGGCACCATAACATGCAGGTCCCCTCAGTGCATCTACAACCCAAGTTTGGTTGAAAAGTGAGTGACGGTTGCAAAGTTATCTGTCATAAGAGAGTCTTGCAGGTAAACTTTAACGTTTGACCTGAAATGACCTTTGACCCTATCATGTGACCTCCAACGGCACCATAACATGCAGGTCCCCTTAGTGCATCTACAACCCAAGTTTGGTTGAAAAGTGAGTGACGGTTGCAAAGTTATCTGTCATAAGAGAGTCTTGCAGGTAAACTTTAACGTTTGACCTGAAATGACCTTTGACCTTATCATGTGACCTCCAACGGGCACCATAACATGCAGGTCCCCTCAGTGCATCTACAACCCAAGTTTGGTTGAAAAGTGAGTGACGGTTGCAAAGTTATCTGTCATAAGAGAGTCTTGCAGGTAAACTTTAACGTATGACCTTTGACCTTATCATGTGACCTCCAACGGCACCATAACATGTAGGTTCCCTTAGTGCGTCTACAACCTAAATTTGGTTGAAAAGTGAGTGACGGTTGCAAAGTTATCTGTCATAAGAGAGTCTTGCAGGTAAACTTTAACGTTTGACCTGAAATGACCTTTGACCTTATCATGTGACCTCGAACGGCACCATAACATGCAGGTCCCCTCAGTGCATCTACAACCCAAGTTTGGTTGAAAAGTGAGTGACGGTTGCAAAGTTATCTGTCATAAGAGAGTCTTGCAGGTAAACTTTAACGTTTGACCTGAAATGACCTTTGACCTTATCATGTGACCTCCAACGGCACCATAACATGCAGGTCCCCTTAGTGCATCTACAACCCAAGTTTGGTTGAAAAGTGAGTGACGGTTGCAAAGTTATCTGTCATAAGAGAGTCTTGGAGGTAAACTTTAACGTTTGACCTGAAATGACCTTTGACCTTATCATGTGACCTCCAACGGCACCATAACATGCAGGTCCCCTCAGTGCATCTACAACCCAAGTTTGGTTGAAAAGTGAGTGACGGTTGCAAAGTTATCTGTCATAAGAGAGTCTTGCAGGTAAACTTTAACGTATGACCTTTGACCTTATCATGTGACCTCCAACGGCACCATAACATGCAGGTTCCCTTAGTGCATCTACAACCCAAGTTTGGTTGAAAAGTGAGTGACGGTTGCAAAGTTATCTGTCATAAGAGAGTCTTGCAGGTAAACTTTAACGTTTGACCTGAAATGACCTTTGACCTTATCATGTGACCTCGAACGGCACCATAACATGCAGGTCCCCTCAGTGCATCTACAACCCAAGTTTGGTTGAAAAGTGAGTGACGGTTGCAAAGTTATCTGTCATAAGGGAGTCTTGCAGGTAAACTTTAACGTTTGACCTGAAATGACCTTTGACCTTATCATGTGACCTCCAACGGCACCATAACATGCAGGTCCCCTTAGTGCGTCTACAACCCAAGTTTGGTTGAAAAGTGAGTGACGGTTGCAAAGTTATCTGTCATAAGAGAGTCTTGCAGGTAAACTTTAACGTTTGACCTGAAATGACCTTTGACCCTATCATGTGACCTCCAACGGCACCATAACATGCAGGTCCCCTTAGTGCATCTACAACCCAAGTTTGGTTGAAAAGTGAGTGACGGTTGCAAAGTTATCTGTCATAAGAGAGTCTTGCAGGTAAACTTTAACGTTTGACCTGAAATGACCTTTGACCTTATCATGTGACCTCGAACGGCACCATAACATGCAGGTCCCCTCAGTGCATCTACAACCCAAGTTTGGTTGAAAAGTGAGTGACGGTTGCAAAGTTATCTGTCATAAGAGAGTCTTGCAGGTAAACTTTAACGTATGACCTTTGACCTTATCATGTGACCTCCAACGGCACCATAACATGTAGGTTCCCTTAGTGCGTCTACAACCCAAGTTTGGTTGAAAAGTGAGTGACGGTTGCAAAGTTATCTGTCATAAGAAAGTCTTGCAGGTAAACTTTAACGTTTGACCTGAAATGACCTTTGACCTTATCATGTGACCTCCAACGGCACCATAACATGCAGGTCCCCTCAGTGCATCTACAACCCAAGTTTGGTTGAAAAGTGAGTGACGGTTGCAAAGTTATCTGTCATAAGGGAGTCTTGCAGGTAAACTTTAACGTTTGACCTGAAATGACCTTTGACCTTATCATGTGACCTCCAACGGCACCATAACATGCAGGTCCCCTTAGTGCGTCTACAACCCAAGTTTGGTTGAAAAGTGAGTGACGGTTGCAAAGTTATCTGTCATAAGAGAGTCTTGCAGGTAAACTTTAACGTTTGACCTGAAATGACCTTTGACCCTATCATGTGACCTCCAACGGCACCATAACATGCAGGTCCCCTTAGTGCATCTACAACCCAAGTTTGGTTGAAAAGTGAGTGACGGTTGCAAAGTTATCTGTCATAAGAGAGTCTTGCAGGTAAACTTTAACGTTTGACCTGAAATGACCTTTGACCTTATCATGTGACCTCGAACGGCACCATAACATGCAGGTCCCCTCAGTGCATCTACAACCCAAGTTTGGTTGAAAAGTGAGTGACGGTTGCAAAGTTATCTGTCATAAGAGAGTCTTGCAGGTAAACTTTAACGTATGACCTTTGACCCTATCATGTGACCTCCAACGGCACCATAACATGCAGGTCCCCTTAGTGCATCTACAACCCAAGTTTGGTTGAAAAGTGAGTGACGGTTGCAAAGTTATCTGTCGTAAGAGAGTCTTGCAGGTAAACTTTAACGTTTGACCTCAAATGACCTTTGACCTTATCATGTGACCTCCAACGGCACCATAACATGCAGGTCCCCTCAGTGCATCTACAACCGAAGTTTGGTTGAAAAGTGAGTGACCGGTTGCAAAGTTATCTGTCATAACGTTTGTGACGGACGGACGGACGGACGACGGATGGACGGACGACGGACGGACGCCATTTGGATCCCTTAGTCTCGCCTTCACCTCCGGTGGGCGAGACAAAAAATGAAATGAAATGTTTTTCATGTACTCCAGTGGATGTCAGTGTAAAAGATGGACCTATTCTGAAATTCAATTAAATGTACATCGTCTTTTATCAAATGATTCTACAATAATTTCATAGGTGTGATTTTACCAAACTCCAAACTGAAATGCTGACAACAATGAGCGCTCAAAGAGCAGCTTGAGTTCATCTTTTACTATGTTGAGTGATCTAATATTCACACATGATACTTAAATGCGCTGTTTGTTAATTTCGATTAATTTGTAATCAATAACGGGAATAATTTCTACTTGCAACACAGTCATATTCATTCTATTCATCTTGCAATCATTGTTTGTATAAATGAATAGACCGAATTGGCATTAACGTCTCAGGACCTTCACATCGGGGGGGGGGGGGGGGGGGGGGGGGGGGGGACATCCGATCCAATGGTGATCCATGTATATCAGCAAAGAAATCACTTTTCTGGGCCATGATTGGTTGAATGGGGGAGGGGGTTACAGCGCCGGACATTCAATTTCCTCAAACCTTTCTTCTTTTTTTAAATTTGTGATTTTAATTTCGATATGACATTAGCCCAGTGCACAATATTATACTGCCGTTTTTGCGAGCGAGCGACGCAAGCGAGAAAAAAATTGAGCCTCATTTCGTTTTTAATGACAATTTCCTTTACCTATGCGTCATTGCTTTGCATGGCTGAAGAAAATCTATTGATTTTGATTTATAACATAAGAACAGTTATTACTCTCAGGAGATACGTGAACCACGTTTCGCCTTCTCATTTTTAGTAATGTGACTTCATAACCTAGCTAAACTGAGCTTAAAATTATTGGATTTTTTTTGGAAAAAAATGTCCAATTTATGAGGTTTTAGAGAAGGTTGAGTTCTGGGAAAGGTAACAAATAATTTGTGAGCTTTCTCATTCTCTTTATGTTAGTTTGGAAAATTATCATAGTAGACTGAAATGTCCCCTGAAATTCGAATGCCCTCACATTCTAAATATGACAAGAAACATCTTGTTCAGGCCGAACATTTATGTTTAGTCCCATACACATTTCGGTGCGCAGTGCATGTGACTCTCGCAAGGATTGAATCAATTTCTTACAATTTTGTGAATCCAAAACCTTACAGCATACACCCGGCATATACCAATCCTTATGTGCTATATAATCAACATTTCCCAATCGCTTTGAGACAGTTTCTTTTACAATTCAATCTCATGAACAGAACTCAACTTTATCTTTAAGAGCATTTTTATGATTATTTACTTTGCAATCATTTTTCCGTACCTAGCTGAAATTCACGTATAATATTATTTTCTTGTTTGGAAATTTGTCGAGGGGGGCAAACTGCCCCTTGCCCCTTCAAATACGCTAACGATTCTGGGTAATATGCAGATGTACCAGTTCCCATTAAAATACGGATAAACACACTTGGACATTGGACTTACAACCCAAATCATGTTTGTGCACACGGATTGTGAGAATATTATTGGGAGAAAACGCGATCATAAAGAAGGGTTGGGGGAAAGAGAGAGGTGGGAGTGAGAGAGAGAGAGAGAGAGAGGGAGAGAGAGGGTGCGTTTGTTTAGCATTATGTCCGAGGACATTTTCGGACAGAGAACAAAAAAAAAATCATGACAACAATGGTCCTCGGAAGCCGGACAATAGTCCTCGAACGTCGAACAATGAATTTATGCCTTATTCCGTCGACTGTCCGAGGACGAGTAACAATAGAGGAACAATAGTTGTCCTCGGAAGTAAAGCCATGTAAACGTGTGTGTGTGTGTGTGTGTGTGTGTGTGGGAGAGAGACAGAGAGAGAGAGCATGCCGGGGAGAGGGGATGAGAAGGATGTATTGATATTGATTGATATTGATTGATCACTGATTTATTGTGATATTGATTTGTAACTATGCTTTAATCTCGAGTGAACTACAGATCTACATGCATCCAAGTGCACTAATGTATAAGCCTCCATACTTTCAGGAAAAATTCTCCGCAGAACACATAAAACACTGCTCAATTTAGTATTAATGATACGATACAAACAATGAAACATTGATATTGTTGCATATTATTAAGCATGTTGCAAGTCAATATCCATCATTATGTAAAGCATATTAATTCAAATTTAGTACTAACGTAATTAAATTATTATGAAATAGAGTACAACAAATATTACTCACCTCTTAATCGTCACAATGAAGGCATAATCGAGAATTAAGATTATAATGAAGGTGCATCATCAGTGGCCCACTATGCAGAAGGACTCTCGTATACCACTATAGCTCCGAGATATCATCCGTGTGTGCATACTTGCAGATCGAGTCTTGGAAAAGTCCGTCGCTATATTCTCAAGGCCTATTTAAATGTCAGCAATCGAGACAAATGGGTTCAGAACTTCCCCGAGTGTCACAGAGAAAAAATGTATAGACTAATTGAGTAGACTTCTACTTCTTCGGATGCCATTGTGAAGTTGGCTAAACAATAGTGAGGTAAGTACGTCCGTTAGCACTTCCTGTATCAAGTCATACAGGTAGACCATAATCAAAGGAGAAGCCGTGACGCAAAAGGGGCGGAGGGTGGGTGGGTCCAAAAGGCAAGAACTTTATTATGACTGAATTGTGTAGATGATTAATGTAAATTCTAGTCAGTGTCTTATTTAGGAATAGTATGTAGGAATTTTTCCCAGCTAGCTTATAAAAGATAGTAATGGGGATGTGGGGGGGGGGAGGGGGCGACTCCCCCACTTCCAGCCATTAGCCTGCCATTTGAGGCATAATTTATTGAGACAGGCCGTGAAACAATAATATTGATAAGTTTATCACACTGAGGAGAGGGGGGGGGGGGGGATACATTTTTGCAATGACCTGCATATTGATGAATAAAACTATAAAGCAATATACTCAATATCCAGAAATAGATACAAAGGGGGAAGGCGACCAAAATTTTTTTTTAACAAAATAGGGTTGTGAAATTTAAGATGTTAAAACTATTTCCGTTAATCTGAGGAAAGTTTGACCCACTGCAAAAGCGTTGGTTTCCTTTTAAAATTGACTTACTCAACTGCAAACGTGTGTGTGGGGGGGGGGGGGATTTCAAATTTACTCTCAGCTGAATAGACATCGATTACAAGTATAATAAGCTTGATGAATATCTGGAACTGTTTTAGTAAACATTAAATGGAAATGAGTTTAAGCATTGGACGGATTGTCAATGGGATTGGACGGATTAAGGACATAATGTGAAAATCTATATAGCTGTGACAAATGGTAATCGGCAACAAAAAAACCCATTCAGACTGTCAGTGTTTCAGGAAAAGGAAATAATACATGTTTGAAAATTACCCCTCCCACCAACAACCCCAGAATCCGAGGGGTAGTCGTCCCGGTGGGGTGGGGGGGGGGGGGGGGGGGGTAAATGCCCCGGGGTAATTGTCATGGGGGTAATTGTCATGGGGGTAATTGGGGTACTTGTCCAGAGGGTAGTTGTCCGGCTACGCTTTCTGTGACCTGGGTTGAACGGAAGGATATGAAGCGTTGTAGATCACCCGATACAAATACACTCCCAGTTATTAGAGAAGGTTGAGGTCAAATTGTGTGGGATACAATCATGGCAATGTATTTATCTCTTCAGTGTATTTCCCCTTTCGTTTACAAGAATGGAAGAGAAGTTTAATGGAGGGAGAAGGAGAATAACCAACATAATATATCCGATAAAGTAAAGAAATAATAATAATAATAATGGCCACTTATATAGCGCTCATATCCGGCCGTCACGCAGTGACGCTCATGGCGCTTAGACATTATTGTGGAAATGTGAGTCGAACATTTTCATTGAATGAGTGGATCGTACCTTCTGTGATTTCCATGATAACAATATTCTGGTCAGTTTTAAAAATGTTCTAGCTCTATGTTCACCCGTATAATATGTTAGACAGCCGAAGTTCAGGTATTGCCCGGAGGCTACATGCAAGGTAAGAACTGTTAACCTAATTTTTGGCAATCTTTTACATGTTACCTAAGAAAGACGTTCTATTTTTATTAATATTACCCAAAATCCTTTACATTAATACCCCGTTTTTATAATTTATAAGATGTGGAACGTTATCCCAGAAACAATAAAATACTCCGCATCAGCTTCTCAAGAAGGATGAAAAAAAAACACATTTTACTTCATCTTACAAATAGATATGGTTGAAGACACTTCCACACCCTCCATTTGGGTCTTTTCTCTCCGTTTCTTCTCTCTGCATGTTTCTTCGTGAATTTCTTTTTTTCAGAGTTTCTTTTGCACCTGCTACCCCCCCCCTTATCCCCTTTCTCCCCTCTTTCCCCCTCTCTTTTCTTGTTTCCAATCTCATAGGCTAACGCCCAAGGGCACCCTCAATCCTGAACTTTTGCTTTCAGAGGTGTGTCCTCCACGTATGTATGTACCATATATGAATGTATATTTTGACACTATTTTGTTCATTTATTACTTTGTATATTCATGTTGAAAAGTTGGAAATAAATGACATTAAATTGAATTAAATTTAAATTGAAGTAATTTGGGATACACATGAGGGGCTAGTTCAGGGTTTGAGTCTCTCTTTCTTCATGTTCTTAGTTTCTAAGCCAAAGTGTTTAATTGCAATTTACCCCTCAGGGTGGCGGTAAATAAGGTACTGCTTCACTGTGCTTCGTACGTGTTAAAGACTTCTCACTGACCCTTCACAGAAAAGTTAGGGTAATATTTAACTGACAGCTAGTAGAACGAATCCTAAATAACCAAGTCCAAAGCAAGTCCTATATTTAGCACTATATATATACGTGCTTTCTCACCCCGAAAACACCAAACCCGAACTTTTCTCTGCCCCCCCCCCCCCCCCCCCCCCCTCCCTCGTACTACATGTAGTATTGTTCTTGTGGAAACTGACAAAAGTGAAAATATACGGTTCGACGGACTTTTTGACCCTGGACCTTCTATGCGTTAAATAAACATACAGCTCACACGCAATAAGACAAGTACTTGTAGACCTTCTTCCTGCGCCTGTATTCAAACATATTCACAAGATGCGTTTACATTCATACTTAGTGAACCGAAGGAAAATCTGAAATGGAGTTGAGCGCTGCGTTTACAATACTGTTCTACGTACTGCTGTTGATCTTGTCTGCTATTGTTGTAGCGTTTTTGATGTTCACAGGGCTGCTGTACAGATTCAACAGGAAATATGGACATTTACCAAGCCCACGGCATAGAAGGTAACGTCTGTTTTACTTTGTTCCTATAAACCACTGAGAGATCACCTCCAGTACAGTGTGCATTCGAGGAAGTGAAATGCTGTAGGGCCTACATGACTGTGTAAATATCTAGATATGCATGTATGTTACTTAGCTGTAAGAGCTATAGGAATATGTGAATCGCTATATTTGGCCCGATCGCCCTATGACCCTGGCCTGTATATTCTCCGCCGACACACACTATAACCATTGCGTAATAACCACAATATTGCAATTATGCGAAGTGCTGTGTCAAAGCTAATTCTCCATATTATCATAAAAATGTATTCAACATGTCAGAATTCTAATGCATAAAGGAAATTTAAAATATTGAAAATTATTTTCCTATTGTTTATTAACCTTCGGGGTTTCTATTTTTGTGTGGAAAAAAGTAATTTGTCCCTGCCCAATTCTTTAAAAAAGAAAAGAATGAGAGTGGTATTGTGGATTAACAGGGTTTACACTTTAACTGTGTAGCCTATGTTATGCTGTTGGTTAATACCCCGCTATTTTGTTACTTGTCTTTAGTATTTTCACTGGCCACCTTTCGCATATCAACGCTGTTGAGAAGAAGATGGGTATTCCGATGCTAACACTTATGCACCAGTGGTAAGTTAAAAAGTTACGCGCATTATTCATCACAGTTTTATCCGTCACTGAAAAATAAAAACGAAAGAAGAAGTACATGCAGGGGTGTCGATCCGTGTTCACGATTGAGGGGATGACCGTTGAGGGAGCGAATCGAAGCCAGTGGCGTATCTAGGGATTATGGCGCCCGAGGGAAAACGAGGTTACGAGTGCACAAACTTATCTACGTCAGCGAGGGAGCAAAGCGACCGAGCTGCAAATTTTTCAATTTTTAACCCTAAAACACGCAATTTCTTGTGCATTTTACCCAGGAAATTTTGCAATTGACCACTGCAATTCAGCGGTAGAGAAGCTCGACTTTTATACAAACATAATTATTAGTTTTAAGTTAATGTATCATAATTCTTATTAATTTTATCCAAAAATATTTTTTTTTTTTTTTTTTTTTTTTTGGGGGGGGGGGGGATGATAACACAGGCCATCCCCCACCTCATGTATGTAAGAGGTAGGTTAATAACTTTCATGAGGAACATCGCGAAGTGGAAAAAGGATGAAAAGTGAAAAATAGAGAAGAAGGAAGGGTTATGTAATGAAAACAGAAGAACGATAATCTGAAGAATTCCGAAAAAGAGAGAAAGCCTTGCCTCTTCTTAGCAATACACTTTTCTTTATTATATGCATGGGAATTGCGTAGTGTACGGTATTCTAAATTTGTGCAAAATGTAATTATTCATTTCACACCTTGATTTTGTACTAAAAAGACAATTCCTATACTCGCGATTACAGTACGAAGTATCCAGTATTCTTTTTCATTGTATATTCATATTTCTTTCAAAGGACGAGAGATCTTGGGCCGGTCTTCTGTCTACGATTCATAGTGCTGCCAATGATAGTGTGCTCCAACTCGAAAACAATTAAGGTAATAATAGGACTAGCAAAATAATAGCCCCCTTTTTCTTTTATTTAGCTTACCTAAGGTAAACGAAAGATGCAAACCAGAAGGGAGTGCTAGTTTTAACGCGTCTAGCACAATATTTTTGGAACGATTAAGCGGGATTAAGCGGGAGTGAGCGAGGGAAAGAAAAGGGGAAAAATTAGTGAAGTGAGAAAAACATATATAGAAAGATAAAGACATGAAAGAGAGAGAGAGAGAGAGAGAGAAAGCTGGAGTGTTTGACTGGAGATACGAAGGTTATTGAGTCGGATTTCCACTCGGCACGTGTAAAAATGGGTAACCAGGCAGATGTACTATACATGTACCATTGCAGTTTAAAATTATAATGTGCGCGCCTACAGGTACAGGGTGACTGACTGGCATTTTTCACATGAAATAAAAATGTGCACTTTCAGCGCTTTGAGTGCTTTAGATAATGATTACTGTGAGACTTGAGCACTCTTCATTGTACCCGTTTATGATATGCCAATTATAATCATTATTGCTATCTTTTGTTCAAACATTAGGAAGTTTGCCTGGACAGTCGCCATCTCAAGCCTCGTTCCCTGTATGATTTCTTCTATTCGGTGTTCGGTCAAAGATTTATGGGATATGGGCTGGTGTCACAAACTAATCACAAGAAATGGCATACTCGTCGAGCATTGCTGAATCCTGCCTTTAATCGTAGGTGAGTATACACCCGAGTTCATAGACCAGGAGTGTTGTATTGACTCGAATCAGTTATTTTTTAATTCGACTTGGTTTACAACTACAGAAGACTAGACGCTGATTCAGCGGACCCAGGTTCGAGACTGAGTCACGTCTTTCGGATGGTGACGTTAAAGGTCGGTCCCAGACGTAAATAATCATATCTGATTGATACACTCTGTAAAAACCCAATTACACACACACACACACACCCACACAGTCTTGTATTGCTTTATTTCCGAGGACAAGTATTGTTCCTCTATAAAATTGTTCCTCCGTCCTCGGACAGTCGACGGAATAAGGCACAAATTCATTATTCGACGTTCGAGGACTATTGTCTGGCTTCCGAGGACCATTGTTCTCATGATTTTTATTTTGTTCTCTGTCCGAAAATATTCTCGGACATATGGCTAAACACGCCCACACTTTCTAGGACTAGGTCCTCTGACTCGACTCGAGTTCTAATGCATGGGTCTAAAAACATGGACTCATCTCGACTCAAACTCGACTAAACCTTTTGAGCTCATCTCGAGCCGCAGGTATTGGAGACACTCAGCCGAGTCAACTCAAATCCAACCCATATTGACTCGAATCAACTCTTGACACCATGCATGAACACGACTTTTCACATTCATGTTTCGGAACTATATATCGCTCATGACTTCAAGATTTCATTACGATTTTGCCACAGCACTTTCGTGTAACACGGAGAAGACGAAGAAGAAGAAGAAGAAGAAGAAGAAGAAGAAAAAGAAAAAAATGAAGACGATAAAGAAGAAACTAGAAGAAGAAGAAGAAGAAGAAGATGGTGATAATAATGAAGAATGAGAACAACATCAAGATAAATGGGAGAGTAAAGGGAAGAGTGACAAAAGATAGAAGAATGTATTGAACGCTACAAACGCTCTTTTTCAGGTACCTGATGCTGATGATGGACCGTTTCAACGAGAGTGCAACCAGTCTTCGAGATCATCTCACACCAATGGCTGACGGCAAGACGCTCGTTAGAATGCTGACCCATTTTAATAACGTCACCTTGGATGTCATTGCAAAGGTGACAATTATATCCTCCTCCCCTTCCCCACCCCACGTCTCCCCACTCACCCCCCCCCCCTCTCTCTCTCTCTCGCTCTTTCTCCTTATATCTACTCATTTTCTTCTCACTCTACCTGTCTTTCTTTCTATCCCTCTTTCTTATTTTGTCTCTAACTTCAATTTCTATGTCTGTATTTTCTTCGACTCTCTCACTTGAAGTTTTCGGCATCACGTCTCTCTCACACGTCCTCTCTTTGTAGACATTAACTTGAGGGTTTATCGGAAATAGCGAGAGATAGATGATTACAAGTAGGCTTACCTTACCTTTTTGTTTTATAATTTGTGATAAAAATTTGGTGTATATGGGAAAATGTGAACGTCATTGTCAAAGATGGAAAAAGGCGAATTCATTGTGTAAGAGTGAATACTTTTGTTTTCTGTTGGTTAATATACATGTCTAGTAGTTTAAATCTCAGAGACTTCGGAGACAAAAATTTCATAAATTCTTAAATATTTTTTCAGAAATTTCATAGACTTTATGTATTTTAAAGTGCATTTCCGTACCCATTCTTATACATGTATCCTTATCTCCTTTCCAAAGGTCGGCTTTGACATGGATATCAATGCCGTTGAGAAACCCGACTGTCCTTTCCCGTCGGCGGTGGCGCTATCACTAGAAGGCATGGATGTGGGATTTAAAACTCCAACCTTGATGGTATATGGAATTTCTTCATTCGTCCTGGTTAACGTTTATCCCTCTTTATCTTAAGTTTGATGCAAACTCAGCCCATATATATATATATATATAGCGTGATGATTGATGAGACAGGAGACAAAGGACGTAGCTGTCTCCTGTCTCATCAATCATCATGCTATACAATTTACCGAGACGCCGTCGAAATGTTAAAGTTGGGTATCTTCGCATCTATCTATATATATATATATATATATATATATAATTGTAAGGAAATAACATATACAACAGCTTTGGCAACTCTCGTGGAAATAAATACAACGTGAAAAGATATTAGAGAATAATGGTTACATAACTTAAATCAAAAATCCCAGAGCTGTCCTCCCTTTTTGAAAAGGTTGAAAAAATCGACCGGGTTCGATTCCCGGCGGAGACATTTTTTCAACCTTTTCAAAAAGGGAGGGCAGCTCTGGGGAACTTTGATTTAAGTTATGCAACCATTATTCTCTCATTTCCTTTCACATATATATATATATTACGCGGGATAATTTGAAGTAAGATAATCGGTTAGCCTTTAAGAAAAATCACAAAACTATGATATATTTGAAATATTTTTAATTCCTATAATTGTTGTGCTCCCAATATTCCTGCATGATTGAACTGAATAAAGGCTTCAAACACTGTCTGATCAATCTGTTATAAATTGCAGGTAGATCCTCGTAGCAAGGCACGCAACTATCGTCGTATGGTGCGCGACGCTACTAAGCTGGTACGGAACATCGGCCAGGAATGCATCGAAAAGAGAAAGGAGGCAAAGAAAAGAGGCGATGAGTTGCCTAGGGACATCCTAACGTGTATCCTGCAAGCTGAGGACGATCTCGGAGACGGCCAGAAGATTGGAATGGCAGAATTGATCGATGAGTTCGGGACATTTTTCGTAGCTGGTTAGCTAGTAATGCTTCGTCTCACAAAGTTGTAATGATTATAATAACCATGATTAAATGCAATCAGACAGTCAGATAAGTCAATAATATCCAATGCAATAAAAAATATATCAAGTTCCATTCTAAAGCAAATTGCCTGGAAGTTCTGGAAGGCATTGCAATATGATCAAGCTTTCGTTTGCATTTTGAATATTTGGACAGCTAAATAATAATTACTTCTGTTTAGGTATAATGCACACATCAGTGAACATTCTCATAGCCAACCATTTTTTCAGGTTTGGGGAGGATGGCGCCTTTCTAGTTAGTAACTAATCAAAGCACAGTGTATTATTACCCCGGTCATTGGATCCAGTGACGATTCTGCATTTATAGTGCACATTCTCCACTCAGGGAGCATTTCAGTTTGGCGGCCATTTTACAGGCGCGCGTAATTATACTATTCCAGTCACAATGACTTTCGCATCTTACCATGTACCCATTTAACACCTGGCTGGAGAGTGGCAAATGTAGATAAATGTCTTGCCAAATGACATTAGTGCCGCTGCGGGACTAAACCGCAAACCATGTGATGCACAGTCCGGTTGACGTATCCATGCACCTCTACACATTCATTTGAGGAAGAAGGCATTCCCTCTGCCACGCATTTATTGCTGTTTTCTGTTAAGGCTTCTACAGATTGCAATTTTATCCACAATATCAATAAACACGAACTTTGTATGGCTTTTAACCTGAAAGATGCATCGAAAATAATCACCCATGCTATAAATGTTGATACGTATGAATGGTTATATTTGTGAAAAATTCTTTTGGTTCAATCCCCGACAGGTCAAGAAACAACGAGCAATCTTCTTGCATTTACGTTGTTGGAGATCGGGAGACACAGAGACGTAGCTAAGAGGTACAAAAATCAAATATTATTGAATTTGGAAGAATTATACGTTCATTTGTCGCAGTAAAACATTTATAAAGAATAAAACTATTGAAATAGGGGTTGTTTGTGCACTATACATGGGCGTATGGTGGACTGCTAGGGGACTGCAGCCCCTGAGAAGCTTGAAACTTCCATTACTACGATGGCAATCCATACAATCATAAAAATAATCCAGGGAGAATACAGATCACAGCGAAAATTAAACGCTGCATTTCATTCACACTACTACTGGTCACGATTACTCACCCCATTCACATTTTTGTCTTCAATTAGACTAAAAGAAGAAGTAGACGAAGTCCTAGGAAGCAAAACTATGATTGAGTACGCGGATCTAGCCAAACTGGAGTATATGTCTCTGGTATGTATTGTTAGCTGATTGAAATATTATTGTATCGAAAGAATTATGGTCCATTTCAAGAGAATAAGTGTTTCAGAATTGTCCTTTATGCGTTACTACATTATAATGACATAATCATGAAAACTATACTATAGCTGCTGGGCTATGATGTGATCAGTAACAGAGTGGGGGCTAGCTTGCATTTAGCAAACTTTGAAAAGTCAGAATTCAGTCAATTCAATTAAATTCACTTTTATTCGGCAAAAGATAAAAATCAGAATTAAATAATCATAAATACAGTGTAATGTATTACATGCCAATAAACAAGCAACCCCAAAGTTGCAAATGTAGACTGATACAATACAATACCTATAATAATGAATACTAAAAATATAAAGTAGAAAAATAAATGATAAAAAAAGATAAATGATAAAAAATAGTATTAATCAATTATATATTTCAATAAAACTTCACTGTCTCAAATCAATAAGTGGCAAGTATTGTTCTTTTCAATCTCATTTTAAATGCGTTTAAATTCTTAGCATCCTTCACATCCAAGCTGTGTATAATCCCTTTTCCTCCACTCATTATTATGATTATTTTGAGGAATGATGTAAATGAAATTCGAGTGAATTAACGCAGGTTTTTGTTTTTGTTTGTTAAAAGAACTAAGTTATTAATGATCACCCCTTTTCAGGTAAATGTCCCACCAATAGTACCACCAAAAGTACCCTTATTATCTTATTCCACTCAGGTCTTTAAAGAAACAATGCGTCTGTTCCCGCCTGTAAGTGGCACGTCACGTGAGCTTGCTTGGGATGTTACCTCCTCCGGTTACGTCATTCCCAAGGGTTCAACTGTAGCGGTGAGTAGATACAATATACATGTATATCTATCATGTTACTGTATATGGAATACGGAAACATATCTATTTTCTATATATATATATATATTACGCTAATGATTTGGGGCCTTTTGTTTGGTTCCAATAGCGCCTCCCCTGGCCCTTTCGGTCCCCACCTTTTGGTACCCACTTGCGGAGAGTGGTAGGAGGCACTTCTTAAGGGCTGACGTGCGTCCATATTTCATAAATTCATTTTTAAACATTGAATTTCCAGAGGGAGTAATAATTCTGCCAACCCATGAAGCTGGTTTGTAGCTTCTTTCCCAACCCATACCCTTTACCTGCGAAGGGGAGAAACCTCAATTGGTGTATTGCAAAGAACAGCGTGACGTGTACTACCTCCAAGGCCATATCCGCATGCATGGATGGCTTCAGTGTACAGTATATACGGCGCAACAACACGCGTGTTATTAGGGACTTTTCGATTGGCACGTTCACTAGTCGACTGCTACGTGCGGTAATTCAATGGTCTGCTTTGTGTTAATGGTATACAAAGTCGGTGAAGCGAGGCACCACGCTTTGTGCAAGGACGGCTCACTCGTCCACTGCCCTGTGGACGTACGCGTTTTGCGTGGAAATCCTGGTCGTCCTCAAGGCAGTGGACGTGTGAGCCGCTCTTGCACAAAGCCTGGTGCCTCGCTTCACCGACTTTGTATACCATTAACACAAAGTAGTCCATTGAATTACCGCACGTAGCAGTCGACTAGTGAACGTGCAAATCGAAAAGTCCCTATTCGTTCGCACATCGCACTTCTACATGTACTCCATGTACTATGTTTCACGCATATAGAGTTACATCATTATTTTGTAGCTTCACAAACAAAGTTTTGTGTGTATGTAACTCTATGATTTCACGGCGGTCGCCGGGGGGCTAATTTTTTTTTCCCACGAACTTTTTGTCCCTGTCCTCCCTGGCGCTTGCGCACCTGATCCTTTCCGATCTAAATCAATTTCGCAATCATAGGGTTTATTCCGTAAGCGATATAATGACGGTTGCTCCCAGCGTCTTGCTGTGGCGAGATGCGTTAGCCCTCGGACTTTTAACCTGAGGTTTGTGGGTTCGACTCTCAGTTTGGACATTACAAAAAATAACGTTTTGTATTTTTATTATTACTAAAAGTAGGATGAAACTTTGAAACCCCATCCAACTCCAAGCATTGTAGGGCTATTTCAAAGTTGCGCATGCGTCAAGGACGATAGTGACAAAAAGTTCGTGGGAAAAAAAAATTCGCCGCGGGGGGGGGGGGGGGGGGGGTGGGGGCATGTCTCACTGAAGCGCATTACCCGGGTTACGCGTTTATGGTATCCAAAGAAACAAAAATCAAGAAAAGGATATCAAATTCAGAGATGATAAGAAAAAGATCCGCGGAATGGTGGGGGTGGGGGAGTAGGCTTTGGAGTTTAGGGTTTAGGGTTAGGGTTAGTGTTAGTGTTTAGGGTTTACCTAACCGCACATTTGGGTAGTTGTCGCATAAGTCATTCCTATTATCAACAGCTGAATTGACACGAATGGGGGGGAAATAGCCTTCATACCGTTGGAAAGATGTTATTGTATATCGCCTCAATTCATTCCCGTATATGACAGACTAAACCGATATGTAGACATCATTCAGGGAGGGAATGTGTAGGACATAACGTCACTTAGGAATATCGGTTGCAACGGTGTAATGAAGGAGGCTTCCCCCCCCCCCCAAAAAAAAAAAAAAAAAAAAAATCCTTCGAAAATATTTCCACTGTGATATGAATACGTATAGAATATTAATCCCTTCTCCCTCGCGCTGGGGGTGATGGGATGCCATTGGAGGGGAGGGGGGGGGGGGGGGGTCCTCCCAAGACCCATATAAGGGGGCCATAATCCTCCTGAAAATAAAATGACAATAAATTATTTTTGTCTCATGTTTGCATCCTTTGCAGGGGTCGTACCGCTAATTATGTAATTATGCATGTTTAAATTAAGCCCGTTGCACACGAGGCGTTATTTTGCTAACGTAGGCCTGCGTCAGCGGCTTGTGCGGTCATTGGCCCGACATGTGAGAATGACATCGTACAAAAAAGTGCAAAAAAAAACCGTGTAAACATTGTATTAAATTAATTAATTCGATTAATTAATCAATTAATTGATTGATTAATTAATTCGATTCATAAGTTTGATTAGCGCAGTTAATAGCGCAGTCGAAATGAATCCTCGTGCAACGGGCGCAGCAGTGGCATACGGATTGGCGGAAGAACAGTGTGTAGATTGGCAAAATGAATTTTTGTATTTTTGCCAGACAATTATAAGCGCAACAAGATTATGGAATACATGATTTTAGTTTGTAATCCTAACCCCACAATCATCGCTCCGTTCAAGCCACATGCTCGCATAGTCGCAATGTTTGCGCTGAGTTTGTTCACGACTATGCTTAAAGTTGAAATGGTGAGGACGATGTTGCTTGTTTGTTTGTTTTTTGTTTGTTTTGTTTTTGTTTTTGTTTTGTTTTTGTTTTGTTTGTTTTGTTGTTGTTATTGTTGTTGTTGTGTTTTTTTGTTTTTGTTTTTTGTTTTTGTTTTTGTTTTTTTTTTTTTAGGGGGGGGGGGGTTTGTATTACGAAATTCCTCTTAAAATCCGTTGGCTGATTATCATTTATTTACCTTTCTTAATATTTATTATGAATTTCAATCAATTCTTTGAAAACATGTCCCTATATGATTTCCTGAAATTAGGATTAACTTGAAAAGATGACCTTCAAAAAGTTTTCAAATAAGTCTGTTAGACATTTCTGTCCATACACAGTTCCTGACGTATTTGACATCACGAATGGAGGAACACTTCGATGATCCTCTTCTCTTCAATCCTGATCGATTTGTTCCTACCGATCAGCTGTGAGTATGTTGATTGTTGTGTTTACCAAAAACCATACAATACATAGGAATGATTTTTTTTTCATCTTTCTAATACCAGAAGTACACTATGCCAATCCAAAGTTAGATTTATAATAAATCGCTTTACCAGAAACAACTGACCAAAGCGCTGACAGTATTATCATTACAATACTGCAGTATTATTAAGTAGGGAGGAGGGTGAACGCCGAAAAACTTGAACAACAAAAAAACAGAGCAATCAACAACATTTATCCCAGGGGCGTATCCAGGATTTCCCAATAGGGGGGGGGGGCGCCAGGAATTATTGATCGCCGTCATGGGGGAGGGGTCTTTGGAAAAATTTTGCTTCTGAAGAAGGGCTGAGATGCAAAATAGTGCTATATGTGACCAATTTTGAAGCCTATTTAATGAACAATATTTTCAATTGGTATGAGGATTCTTTTTTTTTTATTGCTATTTTT